>JBAMCF010000072.1:1800000-1976639 GCA_037075285.1 Drosophila lutescens | reverse complement strand
CAAGAGAGAACGCTATAGTCGGGTTGGTGTCCCGACTATCTAATACCCGTCACTCAGCTAAAGGGAGTGCGAACGCTGTACTCGGGTTGGTGTCCCGACTATCTATTGGGGCTAAAGGGAGTGCGAGGAGATAGATATATAAACAATTTTGATTGCGTATAACTTTTTAATGAATGGTCCGATTTGAAAAATGTCTTCTACATTTCGATAGGTATTAATAAACACTATAAAATGGCGTTTATATATTTTTAAAATCTTAAAAGATGTGGCCTCCAGACACATTTGAAAATCGTTTATGGCGATTGTGGGCGTTAGGGGGGGCGTGGCACCTCGATGAAACAAACTTGCGCTGCGTAGGAAGCCCAAGAATATGTGTGTGAAATCTCAACCTTCTAGCTTTTATAGTTTCCGAGATCTCAGCGTTCATACAGACAGACAGACGGACAGACGGACAGACAGACAGACGGACAGACAGACGGACAGACGGACATGGCTAGATCGACTCGGCTAGTGATCCTGATCAAGAATATATATACTTTATGGGGTCGGAAACGCTTCCTTCTCCCTGTTACATACTTTTGCACGAATACAATATACCCTTTTACTCTACGAGTAACGGGTATAAAAAGAAAAAAAAGGTGAGTTACGCAAATGAAGAGTTCAAATACTTCCCCGACCTAAGCACATGTCGCGCACTGTCTTTGGGCCCATTAAATACATGAAGAAGAAACGAAACGAAACGAAAACTCACTCTCTGTTGATATGCAAATTTTGGCCCAGGCACAACAAAATTCCACGAACAAAGAGTCTGACAAAAAGTTCATTTTGCAGAAGTAAATTTTTATTTTAAAACGAAACGAAAACGAAATATTTATGACCTCGAGGCGACAAAGCAAAAACGACACTATATTCACACAGCCATATGCACATGGCACAGCCCCCAAAAAATAAAAAAAAAACTGAAAAAGAAAAACCCAGAAGATGCACAAAAGTGCAAGCTGGTGCCGCTTTTCGTGTAAGATATTCTCTTTTACGAGCAGGGAATTATGAATCCATAATGAGATTTGATTTCAATGTAAATTGAGACATCTCTTGAGAGGAAAAATGAAGATTTTCATCTTGCATGCAAATTCAATAAGCTCAAGCTGTCGAAACTGTGTGTGATTTCTGATTTAATTTACCATGTTTATAAAGTTGCAGCTTTAGTAGATCTTAAAAATGGTTTAAATCTCTTGTAAAAATGTTAAAAGTATGCAACCATATATAACAAATCTTAAAAATGATTTACAAGGATTTGTAAAATCTCCTATAAAGGTGTCTAAAAGTATGCAAAAATATATTTTAAAGACCAAATTTCAAAGAATTCATTTGGAATACCACTTTTACCTTTAAAACGCCTTTGATTTCTGTAGGATCCCCAAAAAGAAATAACAAAATGTTCTAAGTAAAGTCATTTAAATAATTTTTTTAATCCTTTAGTATTTAATCACATTTAAAAGTTCAATGATCGCTTTATCGGTTTGGATATTAAGTCTTCTGTTCTATAAAGTCGCCTTACTGCTCCAAACCTGTTTTAATTAATAAAACAACATTTAATATGATATCATATTCCTGAAGAAAGTGTATTTCCAGTTTCGTGAAACACTAAACTTAAGTTTTCTTTTGCTGCAGTTTGCAATTTTTGCGGCCGGCCATCATTTTTGACATTGTCGGCTGCGAAAATGTTTAATGTCAGGATCGACGACAAATGCGATGTGTGTTGGTGCATTTAATGTCGGTATTATTGCCTCTTCCTTTTGACTTTCAGATGGGGTTTCGTTTTACTGGGGTGTCTGCTGCATGTGCGTGCCAAAAAAATATATATATTTTTGGGGTAGTGCGATAGTAGGAGCATATAATTTACGATCGAAATGCACGTCTCTCGGTCAGTGCAAGTGAAATGGGTTTTCAAGCGATTTGCGGTTGTCAAAATATAGCCATTATAAAAGCCAACCACCAAATCGCCAAGGTCAACGCAGTCGATTTCGATCGGTAGAGAAACACTTTTGGCAGCGCGAGATTAATTAAACCCGATAGAAACCGAGACAGAGACAGAGATATAGAGAGAGACCGCCACCGCCGAAAAAGATCTGCTAATGTCCAAAACAGCGGGCCACAAAAAAGTAATTATTATAAATAATTATTAGAGCGCAGTGGCAGTTAGACAGCAGCGCCAGCGGATCCAAGCGCTGAATAGCTATTGTTATACAGAAACCATTCTGCTCTATCTCAATCTGTATCTGCTGCCGTTTGCTTTTCGAGAGCACACTGGGGAAAATAGGGGCTTATATTATTGGTATATCACAATCTAGGGTGCTATAGAGAACACTGGGGTTTTCAAATTACCAGTTACCAAAGGTGTTTACAAGCTTTGTTGATTTTTATTGCATACTTTTAGACACCTTTACAAGTGATTTATTTTAATATTTATTTCTCAGGACGTTACGCATCTTGTTCTTGCTTCTAATTATTGAAAATCGATTATACTTGTCCAAAAAATTATATGCTTGGATCTTGCTTATACAAAACCAATAATATACTTATAAAAAATAAAAAATCAAGAACTTTTTTAGTTTAGTCATCCTCATTATGGGATTACAATACTTTTATAACATTTTATATAACAACTAAGTAAAAAGAACCCATTCTTTTCTGACAGTGCACTCAGTCTGAGTGCTTTTAGCACATTGATAGGCACAGGCCAACGCTCTCACTCGACATAAAAAAAAAGGAAAAACTCCGAGATAGAAGCAAAGTGGGGGAAAGAAGAGATTAGGCCAGAGAGCAGAGCACAACTCCCCGCTTTAGCTTTCCATATTGTAAATTTTCCATTGTTTGAGATTAAAGCTTTAGCCTTAGTTGCTGTTTACAAAAAACCTTTTCTACTCTATACTCTACTCTATACTGTGCACTCTAATGCAAAATCTCAGATAAAGTCGACGCTCATTACTAGTTTCTGCAATTTTACTTTTCTTTGGCTTTAATTTATGATTTTATGGGCAGAGAGAATATGAATATGGCCAGCAGACAAGGAAACCAAGACACGTAATTTGCTTTTTCGAATCGCAACTGACAGTGGGCGTGGCCGCCTTAAGATTTGCATATGGGTAAAAAGAAGATAAAAAACCCGGCGTCTGCTCATTTGTTAATCTATGGCTTTTTCTTATTTTTTTCCCATTTTTTATGCGCCATCATTATTCAACACTGAACATGCTCAAGTACCGTTACGTACGTAAATCCAACAGCTAACTTAACCAACTTTTGCGGTCGTCTACCGTTTGTATACTATACCATTATTTTTATTATTGTTGTTGTTGGTGTTGCTAGGCAAATGTGCAAAATGTTAATAAACTTTTATTGCGCAAAGGTAAGGCACAGCAAAAAAAAGCCACTACACTTATTTTAATTGCGCAAAACGCTGTGTTTGATATGCCAGCAAATAATTTCCATACCGACTTTTCATCAATTTACAAACGAAAGTCGTCGCAATTGTAAACACAATAATAATAATTTATAATAAACACAACAGATGTTTGCTGTTTGTTGTGAACTCGCTTGAATCATCATCGGCAGAGGCGCATCTTCCAACCCAAAAAAAAAAAGAAAAAACTGTCTTGAGGGTGAGTTCATTGCAAAAGGTGAGTCATCCTACAAAAAAAAAATTCAGTAATTTTGAATATGCAAATAAGTGTCGGCAGAGGGGCATGCCCTAATACCATAAACTAATAGAGCCAATCAAGTGCAAATATTTCGCAAGATTTCTTTGGGTTCCAGAAGTTCATTTCTTAAAATTAATCATCAATTAAAAATATTATTTACCTTGAAAGCTGATTCTTTGTATGTCAAATGTATGCATACCAGTTTTATTGATACAATCATCAATCTTTTTTGTTTTCTTTTCTAATCCTAACAAAACTAGTTACGTTATGGGTTTATATTATAAATAATATGACTTGATTTTCTAGTGTTCTTGACCAAAAACCATGGGAAACAAACAGAAACCAAATATTTGGACATCAAGAACAATCAATTAGCATGGGGAAACTAATGATTTATTTGTTCGACTGGCTTATAATGCTAATTTACTGTCAAAAAAATACCACTAAAGCTGCTGACATTAACAGAAGTTAATAAAAAACTAACTTAGTACCCAAAAAGAATGAAAAAAGGGAGAACGTAAATTTCCAACTTTATTTCCAGTTCCGCAAACACTCCCAGAAAGTTTAAATGGGCCGTAAAGTGTGGCCCACTGAAAGTTAACTGCGCTTTACAATTTGTTTACAATTTGTTTAGCCAGCGCGTCACCCACACATGGCGAGGGTTTCTTTATAAATAAATTACACACACACAGTGTGTAATGAATAATTACACAGTCTAATTAAACAAAATACGTAGTAGGTAAGTTAAAAAGAGAGCTTAAAAAGGCCCCACAAAGCCAAGCGATGGAACCCACGCAATAATGACGACATCGCATCGACAGATCGCCTTTCAAAGACCGGTGACAATAGATCTGTGTATGTTACGGGGTTCTAGTGCCAGTAAATATAATAACCAACCGAATCGAAGAGAACTTTTCGCTCGGGGGCATCAGAAATATGCCACAGTTAAAAACAAAAAGAAGAAAAGTCAATGAACTCGCGCTATAATGGCCAATTTTTATTTTTATTGCCACAAAACCGTATGTATACTTTTCAATTTTCTGTAATTGTTGCTAGTTCATGTCTGCTCTTTTTTCCTGCTGTTATTGTTATTGTTATTGTTGCTGCTGCCGCCAAGCTTTCAATTTGCCTCAGTTAAACGAAGCGTTGAATTGAAAGCGAGCTCTGAGCTCTGAGCTCTGGGGCTCCACGTCCATGTCCATAATTTGCTAATCTCATTTGGCAAATTATGTTGTAAGCCGCACAATTGTACAATAAAGCGATCGCTCAGGGCGACAAATAAACACACGAACCCGTAATGTAGTAAGCACAAACTGATCAAATAAAGCGACCAGTTGACAAATTTCCATGCCCGAAACTGATGTGGAAAGAAAGTCACGCCAAATGGAGATAGGCGACTGACCAAAATGAGGAAAAAAGAAAAGCTTGACGGAAAAATAGAGAGAGTGGAAAAGGGGTGGAGGAACAATTTTTCTTTGATCTGATTTTAATAATATTTATTTAATATGAATTTTATTTTAAAGTAGCCAAGAATGGAAATATAAAAATTATAACTATTAAAAAAATATTTCTTTTGACCTTATTGGGGTTCACTTGGGTCCAAATCAATTATTATCGAAGTATGAATATTTGGTAAAAATGTAAACATTGTAGCTTTACTAGTTTGGCTTCTACATTGATACATGCCTTAAATATTGTTGAGAGTTTTATATATATAGAAGATAGAACACAAAATATTCAAATTGTTAGGTTTCAATTCAGAACACATTTAAAATGTATATTTTAACAAAATCAAATTGGGGTTTCTTTTAGTAAAAACTTTTCAATTTAAATGGAAATCTATAAAAATGTGCCCTTTCGATTTGTACTTAGTAAATATGTAGGGGCTTCTGCCCAGGGATCGGAAATTAACATACAAAGTACTATAAAAACGTATAATAACTATAGTATGTTTCTGCATTTCCCATTTTCACTAACACTCATCCCTTCATACCTCCTAGAAACACCCTCAAAAAGTATAAAACAGACACAGCACGCAAAAGAAAAGCCGCATGATTCATATGCAAAGTGACACAGAAAACGCGACGCTCGACACGTTTATTATATCCCCACCAAATCCCGGGCCAATGCCAAATAACCCCCTCTCTTTCGATCCGCAAAAGTAGAACTTTGGCTATTAACAATTTATCTTGATTTGTTCGGGTTCTTGGGGCGACTGGGCCAGGTGAGAGGTATGGGATGGACTCACGCAGCGCCGAAAGGTAAATGACCAAAAGCCATCGAATCGACGAGAGCTGAAAATCATTTTTGTCGTGCCGCCAAAATGGATTAATCGAGGGAGGTTTTATTGATGATCAAAACATCGTTTGGAGGACATTGCCATGTTGAATTAATTGTAAGTTGATTTACGCAATATCTGTGTGTTTTGTGGTGTTTGATTTTGATGGGGATGGGGTTCTTAATGCCAAGAAATTGATTGGGGGAGTGCCCTTACAAGGTATTATTAACTAGGGTCTGTGATGACCAGTTATGTCTATTTTGTACAAGGGGAAAAATATTATTTAATACGATTATATCAGTAGATTTTCAGTGGTTTTAGATTTAAATATTTTTTAAATTAATCATATGATTAATCATAAGATTATCTCTTACAGGATTTAAACTTTTTTACTGTGTAGTAATTATAATCCAGGTAATAAACACAGTTTTAAATTGCCAAAAAGTTAAGACCCGGAAACAAATACAATCTTACAAAATAATGACTGAATTTATGACTGTAAGCGGAAAAATGCTTAAAGTAAAATCAAAACAATTTATGAATAATATGCCATAACTCAATGATTATGTAAATACAACTAAAAATATAAAATAGGAAATAAAAAAACGAATTTTTATAGCAACCTAAACTGGTTAAGAAAGCAATTTTCGATTCTCTTGCAGTTTTCGCAGCGACTGCAACGAGTGTGACCCCCCAAGCGGATTATTTCGTAATTGTAATTGTCGAAAATAATCGATAAGTGCTACGTCAGTTTATTCGGGGGGTATTTGAGTAGTTCAATTGCTCTGCGAAGCGCATCCAAAGGGTGCTAGAAGAAACCCCCATTGTTTTTGGCCTTAAGTGGAATTTCGGTTTCTCTTTGCACTGCCGTTTTTTCTTCTTCTCTGTTGACTTGTCTAATTTGCATAATTTTGCACGCGAAAAACACTTTGAAATTATAATTTTTTCTCTTTTTTTTTTGAGCATGCAAATTGAAAATTGATTTTCGTGTTGCGCAAAATCAAAGGTGTCGAAGGTTATTCGTTTTGGGGGGAATTGCATTTTTCGTCTCATTTGATTGCCACATAAATCATATTTTATGGCCATATTGAGTTTTATTGAGTTTTGGTCACATCGAGACTCCCATTTTGATTGGCTTAATTGGCTGTATGTTTTGCGAGAGAAGTCGAGAGAATATGATTGATTTATGAACTGA
The DNA here is from genome assembly GCA_037075285.1 of Drosophila lutescens. NCBI lineage: Eukaryota > Metazoa > Arthropoda > Insecta > Diptera > Drosophilidae > Drosophila > Drosophila lutescens. The sequence goes on along the minus strand of JBAMCF010000072.1, from coordinate 1,969,468 downwards.
TTGATGTGCTGCTGCTGTTGCTGTTGCATAATTTATACACAGCAGCCTCTAATTGAGGCCAATTTATGGGATGTGTGTACTACAGAATATTCCCATGGCGCTGGGGGTTGACCTCAGACCCCCACGCCACCTTATACCTTATTAACGCCTTGGAATTGGCAAAATATTAGGTCCAAAAAAAGAAATACACCCACGTAAAATACCCCTCCTGCCAAACGTAAACAAAGCGTGCCCAAAAATAGCTCCAAACTCAAGCGATTAGCATCTGGGCAGTCAGTCAGTCGAACGTGATGAGCCTCCTCCATTGGCATAATCCCCCATAGCCCCCGATTTCCTACCATAACCCTCCCCCGATTATAATGCCCAACTTGCGTGACACTTTTGCCAAGCATTCGCATTCTCCCACCGAGAAACCTGGCTAATTGTTCACACCCGCCAAAACCAACTTGGCATGGAAAATATAGCCATAGAGACATATTCATAGCCACACCCTGCTGAAACTAATCTGTAAACAATTAAGGCGGAGGTTGCCAGTGCATATCTCAAATTAATTTGCAACATGTGTGCCATTCAGCTAATTAAGTTTGCCCACTGATGAATTTCGAAGTAATGAGCAGAAAGGGTGAAGAGAATTAAATTATCTTGTTTACTTTAATTATGTATTTATCACTAGAAAAAAAATACTGGAAATATTTTTGTAATTTCCCATATATTTTTGTATAGAAATATTTTATAAACATTTTTTGAAAATGTAATTCTTGAAGAATTTTTTTAATTTGCTCTATGAATAAGACTAAAAATTAATTTATATATACAATTTTGTTCTTAAAAATGTATTTCTTTTGATAAAATGTTTTTTTTTCTTAAATATTATGCAAAAAAAATACCATCTTGAAATATTTGTTTCTATTTTTAGTTTTAATGCAAATTTTGCCTTTTTTGCCTTTCTCTGACTGAAAATGTAAATCTGAAAGTGTTTCCAATTCATTTTGTTACTCAGCATATATTTTTTAGTGTACCAAATTCGTTGCAGACGTTGGAACAGCAATAAATTCAATAATTAAATCGGCTGCAGGTCGACCATTAAATGTTCAATGGAAAAGTACGCCACAAAACAACAGACAGAAGACCCTGCTGATAAGGCGGAAACTAATGGTAGAAATAGGGGGTTCGTTCGTACTCGGAGATTGGGGAATGGAAATGGGAATTTAGACCCGTGCCTAGGAAAGCATTTCTCACATTTGACTCACTTTCACACAAACAAACGAAAGGCAACAAACAAAAGCAAACAAACACGAGGCCGGCAAACAAATACAGTACAAACACGGCCTGCAACCACATGTGTGTGAAATGTAGGTGAGGGCACAGTAAACATTGCCTGCAACCGATATTTTTGGGTTGCCCAAGAGCAGCTTATCTCTTTTTTTGTGTGGGCAAGCAGTTATTTACAGCAATCGTTCAAATAAAAAATAGGAGTATTAAAGTACTAAAGAATTCGCGCACAACTAGGTAAATAGTAGAAAAATCCGTCCCAATTATCAGAAATAGACAGATAAACTATGTACATATTAATAGTGATATAAGTTAATCACAAAAAATCAATTCTTGAACTATTTTTACAACATTTTTTAAAATATCAAACATTTTAAGAATAAAATATTTTTAAAAATTTATCAAAAATATTTTCAAAAAAACTGTTTTAAGTAATATGAAACTTGGGGGTTCGGAAGTTAATGGCAATTAAAATCCATTTGTGAACCTAAAATCTCCACCATGGCTGCGAGTTCATCGCTGACTGCAAGTCGAAGTGATTATAAAAGGGCCGCACTTTTTCCATATCTTTTGAGCTGGGTATTTTAGTACCGCTGATATGACAACCCACACAATCACACACACACTAATACACACCCAGAGCTGTTAAGACTCGTAACTGATTAACTAATTGAAAAATTTGTTTGGCATTTGTTTTCGCCCGTTTTCCGCTTCTGTCTTCTCTTTTGCTAATGAAAATGGAAATGGGAAGAAAAAACTTCGGTAGCGCATAAATTTACTTACATACATGCGGTTGCGTCGCCGCCCTAACGGTAAAAAACATTTGTAATTGCAATTTGCTGCGGAGAGTCAAGTGTCAGCTGTTTGCTCCCCCTTCCCCATCCCTTTCCCACTCCAATATCTATATATCCATCTCTTTCCACCCCCCTCCCATTCTTGAGCACGCAATATGGCGTCATGCCGTTGGCATCTCACTCGCACACACACTGAGAAGAAAACCATGTGTGGTCGAAATAAATGCGATAATTAAAATAAGTGAGCTACAAAGTGAGGCTTTGGCTTTGGCGACCATTGCAAATTGTTGTAAATTACAGTGTGGATAAAGAGAATTAGAGGGAAAATTAATTCTAGGTCAGTGGTGGAAATGAGCTCATGTGCCATACAGTGGTCACTAGTTAAGGAAACTGTGAAGTGGATTATTCAATGATATTAATAAAAACAATTTACGGAATTAAATTAAGCTGTGATACTTTCTTGGACCAGCCTATATTTTTTGTTTACCTCGTTTTACAGCTATTTTTCAAACCACCATTAGAATAAAAACAATTTCTTACTATAAATCTCATTTTATCAGCTTTTAACTGTAGTCTGCATATAAAAAGAATCGGTTCAAGTGTAATGGTGTAATTTATTATTATTAACAAAAATTATATTATATGCCTGACTAAGCTGTGAAACCATGCTCATCCAAAAATCATTATATCCTGAACCAGTGTTGTCCATACGGTTGTTTGAGGAATTTAAATGTATATACCAGTGAACACCAGAGATGCCAATTCATCAGTAATTGTTATTAACAACAATTGTATTATATCCCAGACTGAGCTGTGCAACCATGCTCATCCAAATCATAATCATTATATCCTGAACCAGTGTTGTCCTTACGGTTGTTTGAGGGATTTAAATGTGTATACCAGTGAACACCAGAGATGCCAATTCTTCAGTTATTGTTTTTGAAACTAAGGAAATTCAGTTACTTTTAATTTAAATAAATTGGTTAAATTCTTAGTTACCATTATTTGAGAACCATGTGTATGTTACGATTTCATTTCCTGAACCAGTGTTGTCCTTATGGTTTTTTAGGGATTTAAATGTGTATTCCAGTGAACACCAGAAATGCCAATTCTTCAGTAATTGTCTTTGAAACTAAGTAAATTCAGTTACTTTTAATTTAAATAAATTTGTTAAATTCTTAGTTACCATTCTTCGAGAACCATGTGTATGTTACGATTTCATTTCATTGTGTAAATCAAGTGCCACCTCTCCTTTAAGTGTACAAAACTGAAATCCTGAACGCTTATTTATCACAATGGCTATAACTATGGGCTATAGAAGAAAATTCTTACCGTGTCTATCCTGTAATACATCGAATTATATTATCTTGCATTGTATTGTACTGGAAGTAACGTTTGTTTGCCTCAATATAGCTTATAATTTATTTCACTTTATTCTTAAAACTAGCCGAAAAACGTTAATTTTGTAGGTTGGCCGAAAATAAAACCGAGAATTTGGAGCTGAGTTCCGGAGATGTTGCTGGTTCGGGCTCCAGGAATAAACTGAATAATATTAGCCCAGCTTACAGTCAGGTAGGAATTCGATTGACAGTTAAAAGCCACAGCCTACTTGATTAATTTATTTGTAACAAGTGAAGCTCGATCAGTTTTAAGTCGCCTACTATGACTTCTATGTTTTAGTGTAATTTGTTTTAAAATTTGGGGAAGAAAGTGTTTTTTGTTTTCTTCTCCCCGTGATAAAGTTCATATCTTTCTTATACCATAATTCAACGCCTGTTCAGTTAATCATTCATAATAAGATAACGGAGGAATTTTCATATTTACGATAAGTAAACATAAACAATCTGTCGTAACTGGCGCCCTGATATGATTATGATATCCGTAATACCGACTTCCGATGCGCAGAAATTCTCACGCGAAAAATATAATTGATCGATTTGCGAGTAGACGCGACGAGGCGCTAAATTTACTAACCCCTAAAAATAGAACAAATTCGGCAACCCAATTTCCCAGAAATGATTAGGGAAAAACATAAAGAGATTCCGCTTCCCTCAAAGTGATATCATGGTAATATTGGTTTCCCTGTGAACTTGAGGAACCCCTTTTATATATAGATGGTATACTACAGTATCTGCTTAAGATAAGAATCACTAGAAGAGTGACGCATAGTAAGCCCCTTAAGTCCATTAGCCACCACTTGACTTTTGGCCAAATCGGAATGCCCACGCTTCTGTTTTTTCAGCTTATAATACCGAACCATATAAAAACTTTTGGTCTGGGGTCCAGAAAACAGAAAACCCAAGTGTGTTAGCTAAACGTATAAATTTAAACGAAGACAGCTGTTGGTATTTGCCATTTGAATTTTGACTGAGTCATAACAATTGCTGTTCGCAGAATTCCCTGTTGGTTTGATTGATTAACTCTGGTCTATAGTATTTTCTCTTTTTTTATTATTGTTTTTTTGAGGAGATGCTCTCACATATGCAAATTGGGTTAATAACTTTTGATGCCATGTTTGCATTTGGCCTTAGATGACTGTTATTTTCACAGCTCTTGATGGGGGGTTTTTTCTCTTATTGATTTTTCTTATTTGCAGGGGGAAATGCAGTTTTGGAGGAGAAAGGGAGAGAGGGAGAGGGGCGCCAAAATACGCTTTTTTTTATAGCGGCTTTTTGTTGTTTTGCGGCTCACACAGATAACGTAAGACGGCCTAGTGTGTGTAAAAGAGAGAAGGAGAGAGTGGGCGCAAAGGATGAAAGCGGGGTGGGGAATCGCCATACGCTAGAGAGAGAGAGTCCGATTCCTACCCCAATTACGCCCGGCGGCTCCAAAACAGCCCACGCATACACATGCAAAAGATGAAAACACAGCTGCAGCGGCGCTGATTTATTGATTTTTCCCTGGTAATCTCATGCTCTTTTCTACCAATTACATAAAAAGTTCCTTATTAATTTAAGGGGGCTGAATTAAATGATATAGCGATTAAAATTAGCCACAAAGGCTTCTAAAAATAGACTTTTTCACGCCTGTCCTTGACTCTTTTCTCTGCTTTATCAACCGTTTCTTTTCTACCTGCCTTTTGCACAACACACCCATACAACTGCAGAGGCGGCTAAAAAGGAGGCGAAAAGAAGGAAAAAAGAAGATGCCAAAAACCCACACGAAAACAACAACACACAATTTACAAATACAAGTTCGTGTGTGTATACTTGGCTTGTACTTACGTTTTTTTTAGTTGGCCAAGTTAAAACAAGCTAGGTTCGCAGGAAATCGCAGTGGGAAAATCTTGTTTTCCATATTTTTTGATTAATTAGCTGTATTGCACGACACTTTCATTGACATTTCTTCGGATTTCGAGTCCAAAACTGGACGACAGGCTTTTCGGCTTGTTTTTGCTGGCTTGGCAAAAAGGAAACTGGTTTTCCGCACACAACTTCGATTTTCCTCGTTTTTTCGCGTGCCTGTTTCTCTCCTTTTCTGAATCACTCGCTGCCACTTGTCCGCCGTTTAATGCGCCAATTGGCTTTTGGTTTTGGTACGCGTTCGAAGGAGCCCTTTTGCTGGCCAATTGTTTGGTTTTCCTTCGCTTTTCTTTTTTAAAATAAAAACGTCGCGACGAAAAACGCGAGCGTTTTCTGTGGTCGGGTCGAGTTTTTGTGACTAGAGGTGGCCAGACATCGATAGAAACATCGGCGGATGGACTAGGGTGACCGTTTTGCTAAGATTAGAGGGGGCCAATATCGATATATTTATAATTGCTGTAAGCAGCGAAGACTTAAACCATGGTGCATAACTTGGATAATCAATTAGTTGGCAGCATTAGGGGTATTCTTGAAAATAACGATTTTATGGAACTTAAGCATTATAAAGAAATAAATGCATTACAGCTAAAATCTTTCACGTTTTCGGAAAGAAAACTACCAAAGTTTGGAAGCATTGAAGTATTTGTTTATTTGTATTTATTCTGTTTTGTTATTTTAAGTGATAAAATAAACCAAAGCCCATTAGACTTTAGGCCTAATCATCATTTCAACAGATTTTAGGGATATCATGTAATTGCCGTTTTGCCTGGAAGTTCAATATACTACATTTATTTATATTATTATTATTATTTTTGGTTCAGATGGTCGCCCAGGGAATCCCCAGCTGTTCCTCTAATTCTCCAAGTGATTTAAGGACAAACGATTCTGTAGAAGTACCACTTCAAAAATCAAAAACGGCAGAAAAATCACCAAGACTTTCGATTTCATAGTGTTAAATGTGTGAGACACCGGCTGAATTAAAATGAAGACTAAACAAAAATTGAGCATACGAGCAATCTCGAGATAGGAACCCGGGGCTGAGTTTTTTGGCAGATAATGTCTTTTATTTTTAAATTTGATTTTGAACCTTATTCTTTATTTTCAAATTTGTAAAATAGACACCTTATCTTAAAAGTATTCCATGTCATATTGAATGAGAAATATGGAATTTGTTATTAGAGATCCAAACAGGGCGGTAGTTGAACTGCGATCAATGCAGAATAGTTTCAATACTTCAATTTTGAAGGGATTTCGTATCAGCTGCAATTGAATGCTTTCAAACTGAAACGAAAAATGTCGAATAATTTGTTAATCGCTCGAAATAAAAAACCATCTTACGGATTCCTCCAAACGGACATCCAAACAGGAAGCAAACAGTGTTCTCTCCTCCAGAAGACGTAGCATCACCTTGTGATCATCTTGAAGATTTAGCATGATGAACAGATTGATCATAGCATCCAGATAAAAGAAAAAGCACCAACTGAATGCTAATATCACAGCTGCGATAGACAACTGTAGATATTCGGGACCATTTCTGAAGACACTATAGGTGAGGTAAGAAGTAGCGATTGAGAATATGTAGTATCCACTGTAGACCATCAGTCCTTGGATTCCGACGACCGCATTCAACTGGGTGACAATGGACTGCAGTTCAGACTGGAGCCTGGCTATATTATCCACCTGATCCGCCAGGGAACAACACCTGGTCATGAAGGACCCCTTCCTCAACGGCAGATAGCTCAACTTTCTGCTCTCGTCGATCACCTGTCGCAGTTCCGTGTTAAGCAGATGATAATAGGCCCGAACGAAGAGGGCTACCAAATAATGCTGAGATATGGCCAAGTTTATAATGGCCGACATCCAAAAGTTCAAGGTCATCCCCATAGATTGATTCGAGTCCAGTCGACCCACTGCATCCCAGGCGATGGCTATTTGCACGAGGTCAGTCACCGTGGATATGATGACCTTGAGGAGTATTCCCCAGCGAGACATTCTCTTCACCTGCGGTCTTTCCCCAAAAAGTCGTAGCACTTTTCTCGCCAATCGCATCAATTTGACCCGCTGACGCCATCGATTGAGAACGGTGGAAAGTCCTAAAAAAATACAAACTCTCAATTAGAATATTCACCTAAGAAAAATAGTAACTACAGTACAGAGGTGCTCAGCCCATTAGCACGTAAAGTCACAAAGCATGCCTGCGGTCACACGCCTATCTTGCATAGGGCACACGTCGATTTTTCTGTGTGTCGCTGTCCGCAGAATAGGCAGTTCTGAGCACCCCTGATATAGTAGATAGTTAACAACCTGCAGCTATTCTCAGCGCGACCATAATGACGATAACATAATGATGCAGCTTGTTTGTTTTTCCAAAGAAAACATTGGGATCACTTCGCTTGTTGAGTTGCGCAACCAGGACCATGAAGATGAGGACGTTAACCACGATGGCATAGATGGTGCTCCTTGGGGCCGTAAAGACTCGACCTGTCCGCCAGTCAATCTCAAAATTACCCAAACCGATTAGGTGTCCATAATAGTAGACTGCCTTCAATAGCCAACCGACCCAGTCGGTCATTTTAACCAACTGAAGTGGAGTTCTTGGTTTTCGTTTTGCCAAAGGGTAATTAATATGGCCCAATGACTTTCACTAACCTAATGTTCCGACTGTAGACACAGATAAGTATTGATAAGATTGCAGTCCCAAAGTGTCCTTAATAAAGGAATTACATTTCGGAAGTATGTGATGAACCTTAAAATAAATACCTTACAATAGACCGAACCATCTGGGTAACACAGAATACTCGAACTTTTCAAAGTTTTCTTGTCTACATTCCGGAAAATTCCGGAAAATTGGATAAACAGGATTTTCAAAAGAATTATTACGACCTTCAAAAAATAGTTGATTAGACGAATTTTGTATTTTTTAGAAAAGAATAAATAAATAGTTTTATTCGCTTTTGTTTTTATCATATATAAATATAATATTCGTTCAATTAATAGTATGAATTTCATACAACTTACAACTAAAATTTGGGTCTTATCATCATTTTAACAGACGTAAGTGAGATCCTATAATCAAATTGTTGCCAGGAACTCCAATAAATTCCATTAAGATATAAGTGACCATCTCTATCACTTTTAATTCGACCCTCTTTATGGAATTTTCCATTAAGAGTGCTGTAATTTAAAGTCGTTTAGTTATGTTCACTAAATTTGTTAGACATTTGTAAATTATTTACCTGACAGAACAAGCTTTGTACCACCAACCGCCAGTATTATATTGAGCGCAATTATCCTTGTGATTGTCATTATCCCTATCAATGGTGGTGAACTTTTGGTTCAGATGGTAGCTCAGGGAATCTCCAGCTGTTCCGCTATATCCTCCCAGTGATTTCAGCACATACGATTCCGTCTCGTTGCCAATTTGGAAATGATCGTAAAGAGCGTAGCTGGTGGATCCATTAACCATCCCGAGTTTAATGTAAAGCTCGTGAGGTCGTGACTTGGTCATCAAGTAAAGTTTCTCCAGTCCGATGAAGAACTCTCCTGATACTTTTCCGAATCCATCCTTATAGTCCTGCCACGATCGATCGAAGTTCTCGGAACCGTCGAAGCGTTTTTGAATGATCATCCAACCGTCCTCGGAGCAGGGAACTTTAAAGGGGTTCAATCCCGGTGATTTTATAATTGTAAATACCACTAGGACGTGCAACTGGACATCCTTCAGCTAGATCCTTGGAAAGCACTTTCCTTTGACGTAACCTCAAATCCTTTTTAGCATAAGTACTTGTGAGAAATAGCACCATCAGAACCAAAAAAGGCAGGAAAATCTTTAAGGATCTCGGTTTCATTGCTTTAAATATGCGAGGCGCCGCAGACGAGGACTGAAGTAATCTTAACTGAGTTTTAGCATATGTACTGCTTTTTATAGGCAGAGGGCACTTGCGATAAGAATCAGGGTTATTTCCCAGGTTATTTACATGTTCTCCGGAATTTATGGGCATAACACATAATATTACACATTACTTCCGCTGATACCGTTTGCGAAAATCCCATCATATGATATATATCACATTTATGATTCAAAAATATTGCTTAAGCATATATACGAAAAGCATACAGAAAAAAACTACCAAATTCCAAATATATTCAATCCGATGGCAATAAAACACTTTAAATATTATATACATAAATGGATTTAGAGTACTTTATGACATTTATTTTATTCTCATTTCATAATATTAACGAAAAAATGTACATAAAAACGTTACTGCTTTGGTTTTCCGTTTTCCTTCACTGGTTGCCCCCAATAATTATACATAATTTGACTTTTCCTATGGTTTTGCCGCACTTCCCGGTTTTCCGGCTTTTCCGCTCACTCCGTTGGTCCAGACACACACACGTATTTTTGATGGGAAGCCTGGCTAATTATCAAAATACTGGTCTCGACTGCTTTTTTGCTTAGTGGCCAATATTGTGGAATACTTCACTTTCTCTGTACAGGGTAAAATTCTTTTATACATCTCGCATCTCGCGGCCGGAAAGGCTCCTAATCCTATTTAATTGGAATCTGGATTTCGGATTCTGGACCAGGTCTCTCATTCATTCAACTAACGAATTCGCTATAGGTTAGCTATGTGTATTGTGTTAAGTTTGCTTTTAAAAATTAGCCTTGGCTTATAAATATATTTCTGTGTAGATTTTCCTCAGCTTTTGCCCGCAGTTTATTGTTGAAGCAGCCTGTAGACGGTTCGTGAGACGCAAGAAGTGCATTTGCAGTTCGGTTATGATCGCTATTTGTTTTGATTTCTATTCAGTTTTTGGTTCGCTTTACAATTAAATTGTCTGACAAATGTACACAAGAGAGAAATGAAATGAAATGGAATCGAAGCGAATCAAATTACATATGCGGTGTAAAATTACAAAATCTTTGCGCAGATTAAGTCGTATTTATGGTTAATGGGTGGTAAATGTAATCTATAGATATTTCCAGAGGGTACTGATTAACTGATTTCTGGTTGTTAAAATGATTTCGGAATTTCGGTTTTATTTCAAGATTTCTATGTCAAACCATTTGTGCTGCCGTTTAAACTTCCCGTTTAAAATCGGCCTCTTTTTATAGTTGTAGATAGATTGGTACAGATCAGTTCTTTATAATTAAATATTAAAATAGATTCAAATGGAAAAACATTTTTATAGTAAAGTAAAACCCTGAATTATCTATAGATTACATTCCACATCATCCATACACCCTCCTACTTTACAAGATATATCGTTACGTTCTCTTTAATTGCCTAATAGGTTGTAATGCTGCTCTATATGCTGCTCGGCTACTTAAGATTATTGTACAAGCGACAGAATCAGCAAACTGATCGAAACAATCGAATCTGATATCCAAACGAAAGACTGAATTTTGTTAACAATTAGATAAGATGGCCAACCATCCGCCGATCTACTGGTACTCATCATCGCTGCTCAGCAGCATGGTCTTCTCGTTGTAGTTCTGGCTGATGGTCGCCACTCGCTGACCGCCGGGCTGGAACTTCCTCTGGTTTCCCAGCGTCTTGGAGGCCATGCAGTTGCTCCCGCCGTTGCCTCCGTTTCCTGGTCCAGTGGCCACCGCATTGTATCCCCCGCTTGTGGGCTGTGATGCCTGCATGGCTCCTGTTCCTGCTCCCGAGCTCGGGTCGTCGGGATCATAGCTGGAGACGCGAATGCCGCGCGAGTTCTTGCCACCTGTTTGCGGGTTAGTGGAGTGGGAACATGGGCTTAATCATACCGGGTCACACGGATCGAGGGACTATTTCTATGTACAGGGGTCATTAGATCATGCCATGCTTGATATACATATGCCTTGATTGAGATTTGATTTGACTAAGATTTTTCTTAGTTAAAATGAGTATAAAAACTATAACGCAATAAAAAACTATTTTTAAGATCTTTTGGTAGAGCAATTTGATGAAAAACCGTACAAAAAAAGGATTTTCCAAGGAAACACGGTTATAAAAGCTAAAATAAGATTAAAGTAAATTTAAAAAAGGTTATAAAAGCTAAAATAAATTATAGTACTGAAAAAATTCAATTGAGAATTATAATTAAGACCATTTTAAAGAAAATGAAAATACATCCTATTTCCTTAACAGATTTTAAAAATAATACAAAATTAATACAAAAATGAAAACTTCTAATCAAGGCATAGATATGATATGAAGTTAGAATGAGGCTAATAAGAACATGCAACGAAGAAAACAAGGCAAGGCAAACAGTTGTTAAGCTTATCGTACATTTATTGCTAGATATTTTAGATATTTTATACAATTGGTTTAAACATTTACAAACAGAAGTAAATAGAAGCACGACGAGAGCTTATCACAAAAAAAAAATGTTGTCAAAACGGGGAAATCAAAATAAAAGAAAGAAAAACTTTGTTTTTTTTGGTATCTTTGAGCGAAACGGAAATACGTAAATAAATGCTGAGGGGGAATCTAACTTGAAGACCGCTTGAATAGAGAATCTATTGCATACAGTACAGGTAATAAAATCTTTGTTTACAAATACATAATATTGTACAATATTATAGTTCGATTCCGTACATAGCTAACTTTTAAATAGGGTTGTTTTTTAAAAAACGCTTAAACTTAGGTGTGTAGAGTGTAAACGTAAGAAATACAGAATTACAGACATAGAGGCGGCACGCGTAACTAGTCTAAAAAATCCCTAAACTCAAAGGACAGGCTAAGGCAATTTTCTGTTCAGCTTTCAGCATTTTGTGGAGTGAGTAAGTAAGTAACTAGGCCTAGTACGTATCTCCTCTCTGAGTGTGCTTTCTTGGGTATTTTTCTTGTTTCCGGGGGATACTTTGTTGGGGGTTTTTTAGGCTAAGGCTATAAGTACACTTGTTTGCTTCGTTTTCGGTTCGCGTCCCGCTTGGAATTGTGATTGCAATTAGTGTTTATTAGCGAGCATCGCTAGAGTTTTGCTTTTCATATTCAGATTTAGAGCTTTTCGTAACGCTGAGCCGAGGTTACTTCTGCAAAAGATAAGAAAAACAAGAAAGAAAAACAAAAGTGTGAAAAACATAACGATAATGGAATGAAAGTAGGCATCGAAATGCATTAAATGAGAGCAACGAAACACAAGAGATAAGATAAGTTTCAGCAGGCACGAAGAAAGAAGAACGAAACATGCCACAGACACGAGCACAAAGAGATTTTGGGCTTAAAAGTCGAGAAAGTGGATAGAAAAGACCAACCTGAGCTGTACTGAGTGTACTGCTGGTACTGCGGATGGAAGTTGTGAATAGCATCTGTCATAATATCCTTGGGATTCATCGTTTCCTGCGGGAGAGAGAAGGTTTAGATCAAGGGAATCTTTATAAAAAGTCTCAAAAGCTCACCTTAAGACTGCTGGAAATGGACTGCATGGTGACAGATCGTCCGTGACCATCGCTGATGCAGCTGCGTGCATAAACCTATAAATAAAATATAATATATTATTAAAATAGAAATACATAAAATATATTAATAAGGCCAGTCTTTATAATATTTTTTATAATATGTCTTATTAAGGCTACTACTTTAAAAAGTTATAATAATAACTATGTATTTTATACTTAAAACGGTCTTTAAGAAATTGTTCTGTTTTTATTTTCCCTAAAGATACTTTCCTAACAAATTTTAATATTTTTTTTAAACAGGGTGTTTTCATTAACATAAAATTGAGTTAAAACTTTAAATACCTACATTTTTTCTAGCCAACTCATCATTACATGAAAACCCCTCACCTATCTATCCTAATAAACACCGAAAATAACCCAGAAAAGCACTTATTCGGCCACTATCTAATCACCGAAAAATCGTAAATACCGCCCGTCAAATCTCTGGCCCACTCCGACATTCCGGAACGGAACTCACCTGATAGGGGAATGCATAGCGCAGTGCGATGGCGGCGAACAGCATTTCGATGCAGATGAAGAAGTTCTGGTAGCCGGCGGAGACAGTACCGGGTTCCACGGTGACAGTGCCTGCACTGTCCACAATGGGCGAGATGACATTGGCCTTCTCCAGGATGGCCAGACCCACGCCCTGCCAGAAGGACAAGAAGATGACCGACTTGATGGTGCAGAACTTGAGAACCGGTTCGAACGGAGTCAACAGATCACGGGTGGCAAAGTAGAACAGATAGAGACCATATAACGCCAGCGACACGGAGATGTTGTAGATAATCGTGATGTAAATGTAACCGCCATCAGCACTGTAAAGGAGATAAGGAGAGATATTAGTGGGATTAACACAGAAGTAAGAGTAAAGAGTATCTTTTGTATATATAAACATCTCTTTCTTTAACATTATAGATTCACAACTTCACCTACGCCGTATCTACAATTTATAGCACACGATTGCAATATTTTATGCCACCATTTAAGATGCCATAACCCTGGGTTATTAAACCTAAGACCCATTACCTCCAATCACCATCGTGGTAGTGCCCAAAGGCCTGCAGAAAGATGATGATGAAGGCCACCAGCGGCTTGACCAGGCAGAACTGCAGAGTGGCCTGCTTGCAGAAGCGCAGGAAGCCAATCGTGTAGGTCTTGCCCTTCAGGCAGCAGGTGCCATACAAACACGACGTCTTGATGGGCTTGCCGCGAATCTCCGACATGATGTTGCCCTCGCCGCCCAGGTACTCATAGCACAGGGACAAGAAGTTGTAGATGACAAAGGCTAGGGAATGTGGGATTAACAATTAGTTTATGGCTGATTAAATGAACCAAATTAGGTAGCCGAACCTTCGTAGCAATCGCGCACCGTGAAGAAGTAGATGTACACATTGTCCGAGTTGAAGAAGAGCAGACTGATCCAGGAGTAGGTGGCGTAGATGGGCACGATGAACAGGATGCGGACGATCCAGCGCTGCTCCTGGGGATTCGTGTACCAGCGCAGGTGCTGGTAGATCTGTAAAAGAAGGCGAGGATTTCCATTAGTAAATATGTCAGGTAAATGAGTGTCAAGTTGACACATACCTGTTGACAGGTGATAAACAAGGCGGCCCAAACACAAACACCGGCTAGCACCTGTGCGGTCTTTGTCTGCAGGAAGATGCCATCGCCCACATGGAGCAGGGGGTCCAGCGGCGTGCTCATCTTGTTCACCACCACGTAGTTCGTCTTCCCTGTTGAGGCCTCTAGCGATCCCGAAGTCGTAGCTGTGGTGGCGTTACCAACGCTGGCATTTAGAGCCGCCTCGATGAGACTGGCGGCGGTTGTGCTCATGCTGCAATGAGGAATCCAAAACGAAAGTCGGATTAGAATGGGTGTAACCGGGTTTTTAGGTGCAGGAATTATGAAATGCTCGGGGTAGACAGCTAGGCAGGCAAAACTCTGTTTACGTTCTCGTCTCGACTTTCACACGAACGAATTGCTCTGGAAACGACATTCTACTCGGAGACACGAAAACCATTTTCAGCATGGCTGTGTTGACCCTTTAGCTATTATTTAGTTGCTTTGAAATCATAAATGAATTTTCTAATATTTAAAATAAATTAAATAGAAATTTTTTATAAAGAGTTTAATATTTCTAAATATTTTCTAATTATATTTTCTAAAAAAAAAAAAATAATAATTAAATTTGTTTGAAAAAGTTTAATATTTCTAGATATTTTTTAGATTTCCGTCATATTATTTTTTAATCACATTTGCATTGCTTTCCAGTTATTCGCGATTATATAAATTTAAAACAACACGTTCGAAGAAAATATGCGAATCAGTCATGTGCAAAAGTTGAATAATAGCTTATGAATAATTATAATTACAAATGTAGATTTATATTTGTTATTAGGCAATAAAAACAAGTAAACGCTTTTAGTGATAAGTTAAAAATTACTTGACACTAAATTATTAAATAGTTTAATTTTTAAAAAATTTTTCAAAAATATTCTAAATACTTTTATAGAAGCTTAAAAAATGATTTATAGCCAACACATGTTTTTTACAAATAAAACTCTGATTTGTTGCTCCAAAAATTATATGACAACACTGCAACAATGTTTGGACGAATTGGGTCAGCAAAGAAACAAAGTAGAGAATGTGGAGCGGCAGCTAAAAAACAAAAACAAACAAAAGAGTAGGCGGTGGGTGGTGAAAAGAAAGGGGAGGCGAGACAGCAGAGGCGCGCGCATTAGATCATCACGCAATCCAATATTAATAATGGACTCTCTGGCGCAGCCAGGCAGCCAAGAAGGAAAGTTATGGCCACCTCCACACCTGCCACCTTGTCTCAGGGTCACTTCCAAACTGCTCCATATCGATTTCACCCGCCTGGGAAATGCCAACCAATCAATAAACAAGTATTAAGTATTAAGCAAGCAGAATAGAGTACATATTTGATGTATCTTGAGGCACTGGCGGTTTATATAGAGTGCATCTGCTTGGGAAGCGTCGTAAATAGCTTTAAAAATAATCTCGAAATGTGGAGCTTTTCGAGGAGATAAAGAGACAGCAGCAGCGAAGCCAATTATCTGTACGAAAATAACCCAAAAGTGCATTGCAATCGGTTATGTACAAAGAAATTGAACTAAAAGTTTTGGTAGAACGGAAACATGTGGTATTTCAAGTGGACTATTGGGGCTTGGGAAATCCAACAAGGCGTTCCAGGAAATACATATACACTTACGTTAAAAACAGATTAAAAACTTTTATAAAAACGACTTTATAAAGAATTTTAATGAGGCGTAAAAATATAATCAACTGTATGGGTATGGATTTTGCGAATATAAATGGTATAATTGAATACCGAGTCCCTAGAAACACTAAGATGATAAGAGGCTTGCGTAGGAAGACAATCTTCTGAAGTTCAACCAATAACTTATTATATTAAAGATCAACGTTTTCACATTCTTTCAAGAAACGTCCAATATGCATAGAAATAGCTTCTAACTAAACCATATATCAAATCTTATAAACCAGCGCAAAAGAGATCTATAATCTTTTTTATTTGATAGTAATTATGGAGACCCCAATGATGCTTATTGATGGGAAGTACTCCTCGATTCCTAGACCGAAGTGGAGGACTTGGAGCTGCGCTGGGACAGCGAACGACGGCGCTTATCCGACTCTCGTCTGGCCTTCGATTCCTTCTTGCGGAGCGACAGCAGCTTGGCGTACTCGGCGGCGGCCAACTTGGAGGCAGTGCTCCGCTTCTTGCGCTCGGCGAGCATCTTCCTCTTGCGCTGCAGAACAACAGGGGTGATCAGGCGCTGGATCTTCGGCGCCTTGGTGGTGGCCTTCTTGCCATTCCTCTCGGGCAGAGGACGACGAACCACATAGCGACGCACATCGTCCTCCTTGGCCAGATTGTAGAGCTTCCGGATCTTGCTGGCCCGCTTGGGACCCAAACGACGGGGCTTGAAGGTGTCGGTCAGTCCAGGAATGTCCTGCTCTCCCTTGTGGACAATCACCAAGGCCAGCACAGACATATTGGCATTCACGATGCATCCACGAACGGATTTGCGCTTCCTTTCGCCATCGCGACGAGCACGATAGCAGGATTGGCCGGACTTCAGGAGCAGGCGGACACGCTGCTGGCTGAAAATGCCCTGCTTCATGGGGAATCCCTGCCTGTCATTGCCGCCAGCGATGCGGAGCACGTAGCCCGTCCACTCGTCGCCCAATTGATCCGCCGGAACGGTGGCTCCCATGCGCTTCTCGTAGAAAATACGCAGCTTGTGCTCGTCCACCACCTCGAAGAGCTTCTGGCAGCCAGTTACTGGATACGAAATATTCAGCTTCATCTCTACAGAAAACCTTATTTTCTTAGCTTGTAAAATCTGTTGTCTTGACGCTGGGACAGGCAAAGTGAAAAAGAATGAATTGGCAGCGAAAATCGAAAATGACAAGCAGGAAGTCGGTTCAAATGTCAAAGTTTCTTACTCAACACTGTCAAAACAAGGTATAGGGTTAAAAAACCACGTGTTTTTATATACGATAGTACCGTGAAAACGAAATCCCTGTGAAATGACAGATCTAGGGTCAAAGAATCTGACCAAAATGCCAAACACTATAATAAGGGTGTTATATGGAGGAAAAAAGGCCCGGCAAGCATAACACAGTGCAAAAATTCGTACTACACAAAAACAACAAAATATTTTGGGAGTGCTTTAACAAAGTATTTTCATTAGTAAATTTCTATAGAATATCAGATAGCAACTTGTAACTGAGTCACAGAAGAATGGGTGGAAATACAAAACGAAGCCGTTTAAATTTAAATTGTTTTTTGGTTTTTATTTTGTAAGAAAAAATGTTTATATAAATACATCTTTTATTTATAATAAAATATATTTGAATATGGCGGAAGTTATATGTAATATGTTTTATGTGTAATGTATATGGATGTACATATATTTAATTTTATAACGTCACTAGGGATTGTTTAATAATGAAATTAATGGGGTTTTTCCTTAAGGATTGTAAACAAAATTTAGAGATAAGAAATAATATAGTAGAAATAAGTCATAGAGTTGAATAAAAGTATTATTTAGCTAAAAAATATTTTAAATTTTTAAAACAATTTTTAATAATTCAATTGAATATGGGTAATATTTTTAGAATGTTAGCAATAAGGCAATTTGAATATAGAGATAATTTTAAACTATAAGAACTATTATTATCTATACCCTATATAGCCCAAACTTTAAATATTGTGGGTATTTCAGTGGCGTTGACAAGGGTTTCCCATTAGGGGATTGAAAATCACGGCGGAGATAACGAATGAGTCACGAACTCGTGCAAAAGTTAATAATACTCGTATTGTTGAACTCGAAATTTGTGAGCAACGCAAAAGCGTTAAATGTTAAACGGTTGGATTTGCGTACGCAAAACGAAACCCAGAAGTAGATGGCCAAAAGAAGAAGAGGAGGAGAAGGCTAAATGAAACACAATCAGCTGCACAAAGAAGCAACAACAAGTTGCTGTTGGCAGAGAGATACACAGAAATTGGCCAAGTCTCCAAGCGACGTAGAAGAAGAGTCTCCAAAAAGAGTGGCGAAAGACGAGTAAAAGCCATACTGCGATAAATGGAAGGTAAAAAGGGAGTTGCTAATTATGAGGGGGAGTGGGTGGTCGGAAAACTTTTTGTGTGGCTTCAGAGGGTTAATTGAATTTGAAGCAAAAACCAAAATAAATATAAACCATATGCGACGACGACCTTTTGGAGAGTGTGGAAAGAAGAAGACAGGAAGCCTATCTTTCGCACACACAGACACACCTTGCTTATCAATGCAAAAATACATACATATGTATAAGTACATGTGTACATATATGTATTTATAAAAAACATTCACAACACACACACTCCATTATTTCGTCATCGAATCGGGTAATTCACAACTTGCCATTTCAGGGAAAACAACTTTTACACACACAAACACACACACGAGCAATTCCTTTTTAATTGGCACGCTAATTACCTTTTTTCAAATGCAACTCTCCACGCTTTCGAGCGTTTTCACAGTTGCAAATTCCGTTTAATTTCGCTGCACCCGTTCAATTCCAATTTTTCAATTTCCAATTATCAGTTTTTCCTGTTTTTTTTTCACCTGACGCCAGTCGCGTCGCCCACTGACGTCGTCTTTTATTTCGAGGCTAAGAGAATGGCCCAATTCGCGTGATTTATGCCCGCGAACGCACACAATATGTTTGCCAATGTTTGGCAAACGATTCCAGGGGGTTTTTCGCGAACCGTGGGTGTGAAAACAGCGAGGAAAGCGGAGCAAAATAAATGAAAATTACGAACGATTTGTTTCGGTGTGTGACCTAACTACAACAAGCCGAGAATTCTGCGTGCCAATACACAAAAAATACCGAAACATCTGTTTTGCGGTATGTGCGGGGGCGTGTTGGTATTTTCCTTTGGCAGGTGGTAAATAAATACCGCATGTGTTCCCACTGCGCCGCATCTGCACTTCTGGAAAATAGAGCTAAGCTCCATAGTTTCGAACTAATTCGATTGAGGTTTTCCCATAATGCATTATTTGGAAAATATGTTTAGAGTTTAATTTTTTTAAAATCTTTTTATCTTTTATCCCTTTCTTTGCCACATTTTTTCAGATATTCAATGTAGTTGATTCCACTATGTTTACTAGTTTGTTCTACACCAATATAAGAGGAATAGAATTAAAGTTTTTTACTTTTATTCCGATTGTAACTGTAGTTGGTAGAGTAAGTTCTTATACACCAGGATTAAATATCATACCCCTAATATTTCAGATCAGTGTGCCCAGATTTGTCCAAAGTGGGGTATTTAAGAACTCCTGCCCCGCTGCCACACTGATCTCGGCCGCCATGTTGTTTTTTGTCACCGACACCAACACAAGCGCAGAAATTACAGCACAGCATTTCAATTTTTGTGTTGCTGCCAGGAAAATCACAATTTTCAGCCCGATCAACTGCAGAGATTGTCAAAATAAATATATAGAGTTTGAGCCAAACCGAACCCATCTGTCTTTGTGCATTGGTGGTCCAGAATAACTAGCGTTTTTGTATGGTTTTCGTGGTGAGTAAAAGTTCATTGAATAAAATCCAAGTACTCGTACCTAGAACAGCGACGCCACGCCCCCCGCCTCTCCTATCCGTTCGTTTCGCTTCTTCTTGTGGAGATGCTGCAACAACCACAACAACACTGGAAGGGGAGAGAGGAAACAAAGAAAACGGCGGAAATCAGTGAAATTTAGTTAAAACAAACAGTTGAAAGTGTGCTAAATACTATTGATTGGCGTTAAAACGCTTCGCGGGTTCCTCTTTGTGCTCTGCTTCGCTGAATTCGTCGTGCTTTTCACTTTTATTCATAATTTTACGCCAAGGTACAGTTTAGCATGGGTTCTACTAGCCTCGTTCTAGATTCATTTCAAGATTAGTGAGCATTATATGTAAATATATGTAGAAATAGTATTCCCGCGAAAAATGTGTGATCCAGACCATATAATCTACCTTTTTCGGGGGATTTTCACCCAGGTACACAGCTGCGGGGATATTTATGGTGGTTGAGTTAACAATGACGCCGAAGAGGTGGTACTCATGAAATGAGTTTAGTAAATATATAATATATTCCATATTAGTGAGCCTTATATGTATAGAAAAAGAATACCCTTGAAAAACGTGTGAGCCAGACCATAAAATCGACCATTTTCGGGAATTTTCACCCAGAGGCACAGCTGCGGTGAAATTAATAGTGGCTGAGTTTTAAAAAAAAAATATGAGCTCAAAAAATGTTATCCATTAAATAAGTTTAGTAAATACAAAATACATACTTAAAAAATATAAGAAAATCGATAATGCTATGAATCACCAATATTTTATCAACCAAAATGATTTAAAAACTTTAAATACTTTTCTTTAATTTTATTCCAACCGTTTATAGTAATTTTAATAGTTTGCCTAGGTAGAGAAAGTCAGTCTTGTTTATTATATCTTTCTTTTAATAACAATACATACACTCTATAAAGCCCAATTTTTATTTAAACCTCCCCTAATAATAAAATGTCTCATTTGAGAAGCGTTGGAAACCATGGTAGCACCCACTTTTTGAAATAAAACTGAAAACAATTAGTTTAGAATTGCCAAGGCAACATCTTAATTTATTATCATAACATTTACCTTTAAATAGTCTTAATAATTGATTGATTGAAAAACATATCACTATCATGTTATGGTGTATCATTATAAGAGGGTAACCAATTTTTGTCAATTCTAAAATATATTATTCGTAGACATATTTAAATTTGTTTGTATAAATGAATTCAAAATTTTAAATTTTAAATTGTGTTATTTTAAAGTGCCACAGAAATGCTTTCTTTCGATTGTAATCTTCCTCTAACAACTATATTCTTGACCGCATCTATGAGTTAACCTTTAGTTTAAGTGCTCAATACTTTAGGCCACGTGATCGCAGCGTGTTGGGACGATTTGGTCCGGCGCCAAAGTTGCCGGGGCGGAAATTCGGCGTCTGCTGGGTGGGATTATTGTTCCCCACAAGGCCGGTTTGTGCGGGAAACTGAACCGGACTCCCTGGGTTGCTGCTGGGAGCCCGACTGATGCCCAGGCCATTGTTTCGCAGCCTGGGCGCCACATAGGGACGCTGGCTGGTGGAGATTCCGCCCGTTCCCAAAGGCGGCAGGATGCCTCCGCTCGGAGGAGTCACTACCTGAGGCTGTTGCGGCTGCTGCTGAGGCTGCTGTGGAGGATTCGCATTGCCCAGCGGTGGCTGCTGCCTCACTATGGGCGGCACTATCGAGTTGACGGAGGAGGAGAAATTGGGAGCAGGCTGCTGGGGCTGCTGAATCGGAGGCTGAGCCGTAATCTGCGTCTTCTTCGTGAGCGACGGAGCCAAATACGGATGATTGCCGCCACCAGTGCCACTGCTGTTGCTCTGCGGGATGTCGTAGTGGCGGCCCGAGGGCGTGGTCACCTGGATACTATTCCCGGGCGTTAAGCCGGCGTTACAGGGCTTGGAGTAGTCGTAGCCATTGGGCACCGCCTGGACGTAGTTGTCGAAGTACTGGCTCACCTGGTGCATCGGCGTGGAGTAGTTGACAGCGATGAGGGACTCCTTGGTGCGGATACCCGAACGGGCCTGGGCAGCCTGGAGACGCAGGATATTGGCCTGCTTGATGTGCGGCAACAGCTCGGCATCGCCCTTGATCTTCTCGACCACAGCCTCGTCGCTATCGATGTTGCCACTAGTGCTAATGCCGTCTCCCTGCTCGCTCTGCTCACTGGCTTCCGCCGCCGCCGCCTTCTTGGTGGTGGTCTCCTCCGCCGGCTTAGCCAACTCCTTTGGCACCTCCACCTTCACTTCCTTCTGACTGGGCACCACCGCCTCCTGTTTCTTCTTTTCACCCTCGGGCTTCTTGCGATTCACAAACTCGAATAGGTCGTCTATGTCTGGCACGTCGGGCAATGATCCATAGGAATCAAAGTTATCCCGGAAGGCTGTCGCCCACTCCTCGCTCTTGTGCAGCGTTGGATCGATGATTAGCTTCGGCTGCTGCTTGTGGTTGTGACTGGGGCTGGCTTTGACGACGGGGGATCCCAGGGCCGCTGCTTCTTCGGTCGCTGAAATGCCACCCACATTCTTGATCACCGTGATGGTCTTCACGCGGGTTCCCTCCTTGGAGTCAATATTGGTGGCAGCGTAGCTCAGGCTGAGGTCCCTCTTGGCCGGCTGGGGATCCACAATCACTTCGCTTGGCTTCTCCGGGTACTTGATGCTGATTATCGTCGTCCCGTGCACTCCAACCAGCAGCAGCAGGCCCAAGGCGGCCATTGTGTGAATGCGGGGAATCTGTGGGATATTCGTTAATCAGTTTTCATTCTTCTTTTTCTTACTTATTTCGTTTTCGAATCAGTTTATGGGTTAGTAAGGCCCTAGTTAGGAATCCAAGAAACCTCCTATTTTATAGCATACATTTGAACTATTAATTTACATCATATTCCTATATTTCGAATTTCACGAATTCAAAGTTACCCTTATCCTTACCTTCCTAATCTTTAAATATTTAACTTCGCCTTGTTTCCAAATAATATTTATAAATATCCTTTTAGTTTATTTATTGTGATATTATTGAACTTTTTCAATGGTAGTGATAATGCTCCATTTCTTTATAAAATTTTCATATATTTTCATGATGGTTTCTGGGATTTATTTATATCTTTCGTTGTTGCAAGATGTGGTTAATTTATACTATAAGATAAAACATACTTTATGTTTTTATCTAATCTTATCTAAAATGACAAATATATTACGCTCTTTAATCGAATCAATATTGATGTTGGTAAGGATATCAAATGATTCGTAAATTTTTTTTGTTCAACCCAAACCCCAGGATCTAATCAAGTTTTATGTTGTGTATTGCAGTACTGGAGTTAATGTAAAACTTGCTATTATTTATGTTATGAGGATAGTTATGGAATAAAGATTGAAGGCCTTAATTCAGCTGGATGGCATTGCGAGTAAAATCTATTGATCGTGGATAAGTAATAGATGAGGAATGTGTGGTTGAGTGAAGATCCGATAGAGGAAAACCAACAGTAAGTGGCTCTACTTAATGAAACATATCTGATCGTTTGATCAACAAGTTAGCCAGAGAATATCCTCTAAATCTCTGCATAGTTCACAGTTCATGGCACACTTTTCAAGGGTAATCCTAGGCATAACGGTCACTCACTGTCGTTTTTCTCATTGCTTTAATCCTTCGCACATGCGATCGATCAATCAATTGATCCGATCGTTTAACGATGACGATACGATGACGTGATGATGATGAATGCGATAAGTGCGATGAGGATCGATGACGACCGACTGCGGCGGAGACGGAGACGGTAACGCGGTCAATTCGATTTTCCTACTGCCGGTCCCGAGATGCCAACAATGCTTTTTATATAGCCAGGCGGAAGGAGTTTCGGTTTGGGTTTCCTGTAGCTAGTAGCCCGGCTCTGGATATCTATATAACTGATGTCTTTGACACCGAGACACAAACAAACCGAGACAACAAGCCAACCGCATTAGAGCTCAAAGCACAAAACTAGCAGCGCCGATGCCGATTGAATTAAAGCTGCATAATCGCTTTCCCATTACGTCCAAAACGATCAACGGGTTTTCTCCAGCCACTTCTGTTTTTGGGAAAGCAGTCGCCGCAGCCGATCCTCCAGCAACCAGCGACCAGCCTCCCCGATCTATCGATCCCCCGCATCCTCCAGTGGACACACATAATTGAGTGCGACTAATGAGGAAATTGAACCGGGCTTAATGATCGTAGAGCATGTGGATCTGTGGGAACTCCTGGATCTGTGGTGGGCGGCTGCTCTACCTACACCTTAAGTAAGGATAATTAGCTTTTCTACCCGAATATCTCTCTCTGTCTTTGGTAAGATCATGTGCCAAGGTCACCTTAAGCCTTGCCGCCGGGTAAGTGAGACCTCATTTAGACCTTAATTTCTTTTAAGAGCTATGGAGAGCTCCCCAGTTTGTTGCAAACTGGTCTTCTTACGCAATGCCGAAACAGACAAGACGCTCGTCTTGGCCAGACCCTGGGATTGTCATGAGAAACTGCCATGCGAGTCCATGAAGTGGGGAGCCTAATGTGTGTGCAATCGAGCGATCAACTCGAGATAACATCAGGAGCAGAGCACAGTGCAGCGTTTTCCCCCAAGGAAGCTGTCACAAAAAATAGTTTATATCGGAAATGCAGAATTAAATCGTTGCGGGTTTAAGGCCTCTGCTATCCAAGGACAGGCCAAGATCTTTAAATTAGCCTGTTGCACAATGTTATTTCAACGGTTTTGGGAAGAGCTTGAAAGTGTAACGGAAACAGTCAAAGCAAATTGATTTGTATTAGTATCTCCCATTGAATAATTGATATTGGAAACTACATTTTTACGAAATCGAAAGAGTTATTTCGAACATGATATTTTAGGAATATAGGTAGGGGTATGATACACAATTTCTGTGAAATTATTATCTTCCTTATTATTTCGTTTTATCGGTGTATCGATTTATTGTTCTGATTATTTTCGACAATGTATGTGAACTGCTTAACTTGTGTATCTTTTAATTTAAGGGTACTACCTATCTTAAAACATTTTCACAAACATACATATGATTCTTCATGTATTCTGAGGTTGTATGGATTGATTTACTAAATTTATTTTGCGGATCAGGTAAAATTTCAGAAACTATCGGTATCCAAAGGCTTTAGACGCAATGATCTCGAATCTTTTGAAAGCTTATGATATTGATAGCGAGGACAAACCGGTATTAAAGAAACTTTTTAAAAGTTAATCCACAAAAGGGTTGATTGATAGGTATATTTGGGCTTTAGATTTGTTGTAAAGTTGTAAATTTTACTAGAAAAGGTAAATGTTAAGGGAAGGAAGCTTTGTTTGTGGGCGTTCTTAAGTATTTTCTTAAATATTTTACAAATTTTATCCAAAATACCAAACATATTTTCGGTTTCAGCTGGTTATATTTTATCATGAATGTCGTAGAAATGTTGCGACATTTTGAAACCCTAAAAGACCCGTAAAAATAAAAGCATTATGTGATATTAATTCCAGATCTTGATCCCGGAACCCATTAGTTTAAGATATTTCATTATGTTGGTAAATTCTCCATAAGTCTGCGATTATCGTTACAGGTTGAAACATCCACGGGCAACCTCATCATCAGTGTCCAGGACGATGGTCATCTGAACTCCAGCTAAAGAATCTGCGATCAGTCTATGGAAGCGCAGCGCCAGTGAGAGGATTCTCGGATAGCCAGACAGTGAACTCTCTGTCTGTACTAAAAAAGAAATAAATAACTAATCAATAACAAATCAATTGATTGATCAAGATGAGTGTGATTATTCGGTTACAAAATCTGCCGTGGACGGCAAATGCGCGCGACATTCGAAACTTCTTCTCGGGCCTCTCGATTCCCGAGGGCGGTGTCCACATTATCGGCGGCGAGATGGGCGACGCTTTCATCGCTTTCAGGTAGTTAGCCACAATCTCTGATCTATACGTAAACGTAAACCTATAGCAATCTCGGAGCTCCAGCGGGTCTGGACTTGGGTCGGGGCCTGAGCCTCTCCTGAGTCGCTGCCGGGCTCTTTCCAATTCAAGCATGTATCTGATTCCACAGCAGCGGTCAAAATAATAGCACTAAGAAATTATATAATTATTTATAAAGCCTTTGCAAGTTTGGACATGGTTCTATGGACTAAGAAAAAAAGGTAATTTCAGCCCTAATAATGCGTCCTTGCAGGTATCCTATTCCATTAAGTGATCTCTTATAATAGTGCCATGACTCCAAGAATTAGTAATATAAAATGATTGAATCAAAATTGCGGAAAGAAAAATGGTGCTTACTATAGATATGGAAATATTATATCACTAACGCTTGTGAAGCAGAAACCCTTTTAGGCAAAAACATTTTGAGTAGGAAAGTTTCATATTGGATGGCACTGAAGTAAGTACGGCCAAGTATCAGAAATCGAAAAGGCAGTAAGACTTGAACCAAGAAACCATAACGTTCTTTTATTCAAACTGGAAACATTAATTAGTTAAAAGAAAGCACAAATGAGGAACATATTCGACACATTATCTAAATTTTTTTTTTAGATTTAGGACCATTTTCTAGTCCGTATGTTAAATTTAAAGTGGCTTCTATGCTTTTTTCATATGGAAATTCAGAGTTTAAAGTGTACTCTAAATTTAACCTGCGGTCGAGAAAACGGCCCTCAGAGGACTTACACTATCCTTGTACGTCTGTCGCTACACCATTAAATTAGATTCTTTTATGGAATTTGGTCGTTCATCACGAACATCAAATATGAGGATCTTCTCGACACTTTAAAATTAAAAGATTTGTATGATAAGAAAACATTACTTTCAGATTGGTAAGGTTGATTCTTCTCTTAATATAGGAACTGTGTTCAAAAAATGTTATGATTGGTGAAATGGGTCAATTGGTTAAAAAGTGTCTTGGATAACAATTTTTTTTTAATATAACACAATATTTTTATTAATTTGACAAATATTGATACATATAGCATCACATCACATAGGCACTCTGGTTATTTTTTCAAATTGAATTAAGGTTCGAACCACCTTTTAATGGAAACAAATTTATTTTTCCTGTAAACTATAGAAATTTGTTATGAGTAGGTTTAAAACAGAGATCGTCAGTGTCGAACACTGTTCTATACTGTGTGTGTTGGCAGAGCGTCGGAAGAGATTCAAACCGATGTAATATAAACGTTTTAAGGCAATGGAACGGAATCTTTTTATAGAAAACTTCGAGTTACAGCAGTAGTTATAGGCCAGGCTTATTTATTTTCTTAACTTTAATAAAAAGTAGCTAAGTTCTATACAATACGAGAACCATTTTTCCAGTTAGAAATAATGCAAACTGGATAAGGAAATGATTGCACATCTAATAAATATGGTCATTTTAAGCGGAACAATATATCGATCCTCAAGAAAAAATCGTAATGGAATGAATGAAAATACGGTGCTATTATTTTGACTGCATAAAATAAACTGGCTGATGACAAACGGGCGAAAAGCAAACCTAGCGAATTCCCGAAAAGAACTTCGAATATATCCTTCTTATCGAGTAACTCCCCTGATTTTTTGCCTTATGTTTTTTCTCCCTATTTTGACTCTAAAAAATAGCACCGATGAGGATGCCCGCTGCGCAATGTTGAAGGATCGCGAGAAGCTGATGGAGATCCAGGTGCGCCTGCTGCTCTCCTCGCGGGCCGAGATGCAGAAGGTCATCGAGACGGCTCGCAAAGGAGCCTCCGCTCCGGCGCCCATCTCCGTACCAGTTCCCATGCCAGTGGTTGCCCCCATGTCGGTGACCAAGCCAAGTCCAGCTGCTCCCATGCCTCCGATTATTGGGGGTTTGAACAGCTTCTTGGGGCAAAGCAAGGTTATGCCGTCGGCAGGAGGTGGGGTGCCCTCTTTTCTGGCCTACCAACAACAGGCTGGAATCACACTTTCCGAGGTGACAGGAGGAGGAGGTCGTCGCAGTCGCAGCCGCTCCTCCAGTTCCGATGACAGCGATAGGGAGCGTGAGCGGGAGAGGGAACGTGAACGGGAACGGGAACGAGGTCGCAAACGTCGCTCCGATCGTTTGGATAACAGCCAGGAGAGGGAGCTCAAGATGGCGACACCATCGCCGTGGGCTCAGCCCCTGGGTCTCAACATGGGTTTGAGCCTCAATGTGCCTCCGGTTATGCCCTCGCTTCAGAGCTACACCACTAGTAGCACCGTCAACAACGTGACCAACAACTACAATCTCGCACCGAGTGCTCCCAACCCCAATGCTCAGCTGCTGGCCGCTCTACAGCAAGTGGCCAGTGGATCACCAGCTCAAGTGCAGCCTGCCAAAGCCGAAGGCGAACCGATTGCCTTTGCCAGCGTTAATCCCTATGCACAGATGTACCCGCAGCTCTTTCAGCAACAGCAGCTGCTCCTCCAGCAGCAACAGGCTCCGGCGAAGGTGTCACCCTCCATTGGAGGCTCTCCTGGAGGTGGTGGAAACACCCCGCAGGTCATTGCCGACACCTGCTACATTCGCATCAGTGGCATGTGCCAAAGTACCTCATACAGCGACATCCGCAAGTACTTCCAGGGCTTGTACATTCCGCACAACGGCATCAAGATCATGATGGCGAATGGCAATCGCACCGGAGTGGCCTACGTGGAGTTCTCCCGCGTGTCCAGTGCCCAGAAGGCAGTGCAGCGAAACAATACAATGTTTCGCGATCGCTTGATTCAGATAGCTCCCGTGGGCGATGAGGAGTTCGAGCAGGCGGAAGAGCGTGCCAATCGTCAGCAGAATGAGGGTAATAACAGGAGTCATAACCACAACGGTGGAGAGAGGAGCGAACGAAGCGGAGGAGGAGGCGGTGGCATGCCCATGCCCATACCCATTACCAATGTCCTGTTCATCGAGGATCTGCCACAACTCACCACCGAACAGGAGATCATGAAGATGTTCTCCGCCAGCTACACCGTTGTGGACATCCTCCTGAGTCCCAGTCCCAACAATCGTCGCGAGTGCGTGGCCTTTGTCCTGTTTGCTAGGGAAGCTGAGGCCGAGGCCGCCCTGCAGGACACCTCCAAGCACTACATAGGCTTTCGCCAGCTGCGGGTGAGGCCCAGCAGTCAGGCGGAGATGGCGAATGCCAAGGAGAAGCAGCGACGGGCCAATGAACAGCTGTTGAAGGAGGAAGCCGATCAGAGGGATGAGCTCTTGAAGGATCAGAAAAGAAGGCAGAAGCTGCAGCAGCAGCAACAGGAGCAGGAGAACAACAACCAGCAGCAGGCCAGTAGATTCGCCGCCGATCCCAGAAGACGCCAGGTGGAGGAGCAACTCCAGCAGCAGCAGCAGCAACAACAGCAGCAGCAGCTCCATCAACAACAACAGATGAATATGGGTTCCAACTTTAATCCTAATATGAATCCCAATATGATTCCTCCCTTTGTTAATGGCGGCAACATGCCCATGCCCTTCAACATGCCACCTCAGCAGCAAAACGGTGGCAACAACAACTTCCCCTTCAACATGAATAACAACATGAACAGCAACTTCAACCACAATGGGATTCCCAATGGCAATGGACCCAACTTTCCCAATGATAATGGAAGCGGCATGCAGCGTCCTCGGCAGGAGGACGTCTTCGTGCGGGTCCACAACTGCGAGTATGCCACCCGGGTCAATGACCTGGGTGAACTCTTCTCATTGGAACAACTGCGCATCGAGCATATTGAACAGCTTTTCAATGATCGTAACCAGAGCTCCGGCGAATTCATTGTGGAGTTCTGCGATCCTGCCAGTTGTAAGCAGGCCGTCCGAGAGTTCCACAATCGACGCTTTCGCGGAAGGGGATTGCGAGTGGTGGCCATCACACCGCAGGAGATTGCGGATAGAATGAATAAACCATTCATGGATTATCTGCCGGGAGGCAATGGACCCAGAGGAAAAGTGGAAAGCAGCAATGTGAGTGAGGCTTCGAGTGGAAATGGAGGCAGTGGCAGATCGGATGGTGGTCAGGCGGCAACGCCATCGCGTCGTCGCGGACCCAGTCGCTTCGATCAGCCGCTGGATCAGCCACCAGAGAAGGTGGAACGACACCAATCCCTGGAGAAGGACGAGAACAGCAATAGTAGCTCGAATGCCCCCGTCAAGCAGCACTTCAATCCCTTCGCTCGACCGGATCCTCCGCTGAGCAGCAGCTCCCTCTCGCCCAGCAACCAGAGTCAGAGCAAGCAAGCCTCACCGATACCTGTGCCCACTTCCCAAATCCCCGATAAGTTCAATCGTCCGGGCTGCGTGGTGGCCATGCGAAATGTTCCCTTCAAGGCGGAACTAAAGGATATCCTGCGCTTCTTCGGCGACTACAAACTGAGTCCAGATGACATCATCAGGCGCTTCAATGATGAAGGAAAACCCACCGGAGATACTCGGGTGGCCTTTGAGAACCCTTCGGATGCACGTTCCGCTTTCGAGTCGCGCCGCAGGAAGCAGATATTCAATCGCACCGTTTACCTGGATATTATTTAGGCCATTGGCCCTCGACTGTTTGACCATCGCTAGTGTACAATGTAAATAAGTAATATTAAGACTAACACCAAACATATTAACTTTAACTATAAAGAGTGAACTAGTTAGGGGACTCTCAAGCTTTTTCACTTGGCATGTACATAAACTTGTTTGAATAAATCCAAAAACCATATAAGAAAAAACGAATAATCCTTTAAATTTTTAATTTAATTTGTTTAAAAACAATTTGTTTGTGAAAAACGATACCCAAACCCTTATGGTGGGATAAATTATTATAAAAACTTTTTCAGAAAGTTTACTTTTATTTTTTAAGTATATCCCAGACTTGTATAAGTTTTTCAAAATATTTTAATATTAAATACATAAATGTAGGATTGTAAGTCATAACAAAATAAAGCTTTGTTAAAAATGTTATAAAACGACCAAATTATTTACGCAAAACTTGAGATCCCCATTTGGAATAAGTGTTCCTAGCAGTGTAATAAAGTATCAGAATAAAAGTATTCATAATACATGTACTTTATAGGTCCAAAAATACTCTCCATAACACATATAAAAAGGTGGCAATCTTAATCCAAACTTAGGCATAGTTCTGTAGTGGTATCACTTGTGACTTTTTCAGCGACTCCCGACACAAGGGACACTCGTCCCGCTCCTCCAGCCACTCGAGCAGGCAGCTCCAGCAGAAGATGTGCCCGCAGGGAGTCAAACTGCTGTTGGAGCGTGGCTCCAGACAAAGGATGCACTGCGGGGCATCCGGATCTGCGTCCTTAACACTCGATCCGCGTTGCAGGAACTTCTTTCCGACCTGCTTAATCTGCTCCAGCTGCTGGCGCTTGTGCTCCCGCCAGGCGTCCCAGCCACTGATGGCCAGCGAAACGCTGACCTGCAGGAATGTGATCACCCCCAGGATCTTGTAGCCGTACAGCGAGAATTCCGGCTGCAGCCAGTGGCGGATGAGTACGTAGTTGATGCCGGTGGTGCGCTTGGACAGCTGGTACTTGCTGGCGTCCAAGTAGAAAAGCGACTTGTGCAGGGCCTTTACATAGCTGGGCGAATGCCTTAGCCTTTGAATGATCTTCTTGAGCTGCGGTTTGGCCTCCGCTCGAATCTCCTCGTGGTTGGCCACATAGGTGTCAAGTTTTTGCAGCAATCGCTGGAACAAGGAGTCGCCACCAAACTCCAGGACAATAGCTATGAGTTGGAGCTAAAAATTATAGGAAATCTTAAGATGTTTTTATATAAAATGGGTTTTTATTTACTTACCAATCGACTGGGAATCTGTTTGTAGTTACCGTCCACCTGTATGATCCCTGTGTACTCCTCGCCCAGGGTCTGCAGGCTATTGGCCGAAGCGAATCCATGGTAACTCAGCTCCGCCAGCAGCCTGCACATCTGGTTGTACTTTATCCAGTTCCGCGGACCAGTGAGACGCAGTACATCGGAGAAGTCTTCGGCCAGCTCGTTGGTGTACCGGGCATCCTTCTGCACGGATCTCACAATCTCCGGCTGCCGGGCACGGGCATTCCGAAAATCCATGGTGATGGAAAGTGGCTAATGGAATGTTGACTTTAACATATTTCATTCAAAGGCCGATCAAAGTGCGGCCAAGATAACAAAAACAGCTGTTCGATGTGGGTTGACTGCTTAATTGAGATGACACTATTACTGGGAATAAAAATAGCGGTATTTTTCTACACTGAATTTTAGAGAGGAAAGTTATAACGATAGTTAAATGGAATATTGGTAAAATATATAGTACAAAACATTAGTACAAATTTCTTTACATTTTTTATTAAACATTCTCCATATTAAAAACTACATAACATGATTACAATTTGTCATTTGCTTTTCAATCAAAATTGCTTGTAATAATTTTTAAAAACAATTGCGCATGCGATAGTTGCGAAACTCACGGCATCTAGCCGCTCACCTCTAGCTCACGGCAGCGCACTTTCCAACACTTACAGTCAGCCATTTTTCACCAGGCATCGCGGATGCTTTTTCTCCCTGACCAAAGGATATTTGGTTTTTCCATCAAAATTCGTTGATTTCGAGACGTCAAATCGAAACCCCCCATAAACGAGATTGTGTACCGGCAGCGTGTGTGCAATTGGCAAGTGGAAATTGTCGGAAAGGGCCAGTATTAGACCCCGAAAAAGTACCCATCAGCAGACGTCACACCTTTTCAGGCCACCGCACCAATACGATTACAGTTACTAATACCACGATCTACAGACTAGTCCAACAACAAGAAAACAAGTGCTAGAAGAAAAGAAGAAGAATTAGCAAAGTCAAAGTACTTAACTTAGTACTTTCGCCTCGAATTTAACTGCATTTCCTCGCGAAAGCCGCATTGAATTTTTTGGAAATACTACGCAAGTACTATTTCTAGTCGTACCCGTTGGTTAATCATGGCTCAGTAAACATGAATCCGCAACGAGAATACTTTGCTCAACGCACTCCGTGTGGAGACCAAGGCAAGACGCAATTAGCTGCCCACTGGCAGCTGCCCAGCACCATCTATACTACTAGTACTATTTCTGATCCCAAGTGCCCTCATAATAACCACAACGATGGACAGCAACAGCAACAACAGCAGCAGCAAGAAGCAGCCTCAATCCTCGCATCATGGCAAGTCTTCGTCTGGTGAATCATCGCAAAGGAAGTCCAGTGGTGGGTGTTCTAGTATTAACTATGTTTCTTGTACTCTAGGTATCAACACGGTTTTTCCATCCAGAACTGAGATTTTTCTTATACGGGATAGGATATTTTTGACTCGTCAAGAAGACCTCATATGCTACCAATATAAATAGTATTCCCATCAAATATTTTGGGAAATGATCATATTACAACATAACCTCTATGATGACATAGTTTTCAAGACTAAATTCTTTCATCGTGGCAAATCCTCGTCTTGTGAATCTAAAGATCCTTATATATTAGGAATACTTTATATCTTATTTCATTAGATTGAATGTTCTAAGTTAACCCAAAGTACTATCAATATGCTTACTCACCTTTCTCTCTTTCTTTTCCAGACGTTCATGCCAACGGCAACAAGCAGCGGAACAACCGCCGACGGGAGCAGCTTCCCACACCACGCAACGATCAGCAGCAGCGCAGCGCCAGGCAGCAGCAGCAACAGCAGGCACAGCAGCCCGCCAAGCTACGTCCCAATGTGGACAAGCGACCGAGGGCTCGCGGGGGCGGGGTATCATACGACTTCCCTGCATCCCGCGGCGAGGACGGCGCTCCAGGCGGCTCCCGACTAGCCTACGCCAGCGCCGGCTACCCACGTAGCGGTGACTTTGACCATGAACTGAACTCTGTGTACGCACAGGGCAGCAAGAAGCAGAATTTGAACCATCTGCTCAACTTCCACTGCGTGCCCAGGGAACTGGAGCGGGGACATCACCAGCAGCAGCAACACCACGGGCACCTGGGCGGCCGGAAGCAGCGCTACAACAAGGAGCAGTTCCTGCAGGCCAACTTCCAGTTCGTCATTCGATCGGGGGCCAAGGCTCAGGTGAATGGCTCGCCGGATGCGCTCATCGATTGGAGCTATATCGAGCAGATCAACATCCAGACCACCGAGGAGTTGCAGTGTCCCATCTGCCTGTATCCGCCGGTGGCTGCCAAGCTCACCAGATGCGGACACGCCTACTGTTGGCCCTGCTTGCTGCACTATCTCTCGCTGAGCGACAAGACCTGGCGCAAGTGTCCCATCTGCTATGACGCCATCCATGCGGGAGATCTGAAGAGCTGCACCATCGAGCAGCAGATGGATTGGCAAGTGGGCGAGAGGATTACCTTTCATTTGATGCGGCGCCGCAAGGGCTCCATGTATATCGAAAAGCATGCTGCCGGATTAGGAGAAACCATTGAACGTTTTCCATTCGTCTCGGCTGGAGAAGAGGCTAGACGCTACTCCAAGTTTCTAATAGCCAAGCGGTCGGATGTGGGCGCCATTATCGAGCGGGAGCGTTGTGAACTGCTAGCCGAATCGGATGATTCCTGTCCGGAGGATGTGTTTATCCAGCAGGCGCTCGTGATGCTTCAGGAGCGTGGCGAAAAGTTGGGTCTCGAGAAACCCGATCCCAGAGAGGAGGAGGAGGAAATACCACAGGCTATTTGCCTAGAAACCGAAACCAAGATTGATATTGAGAAGCCAGACGATGCCTCCATCTCCTCGGGAGAGGCATCAAGCAGCCTAAGCTGCTCATCTAACAACCATAATAAATATTATTATTTCTACCAATCCAACGACGGACAAAACATCTATTTGCATCCCTTGAATGTGAAGATGCTGCAGGCATGCTATGGCACCTTGGATTTGGGTCCACTCCTTATCGAAGCACAGATCGTGCAGATGGAGCAGCACTCTATGGACGAGGACCATCGTCGCAAGTTCACTTGTCTTGGCCATTTGCCTTTAACTTGTCAGTTTTCTGTTGTGGAGGTCGAACTACAACCACCGACTGTCTCTGGAGGAATACTCAAGCTATTCAAAGGTAAGTCCGCAGCAGGTTCATGTGAGTCTAAACCTAAACCACACATTTCCTTTGTCTAGAGGATATTCTCCATCGTAAGAAGGAGCGCCAGCGCCGTGATCGTGAGGAGCGTAAGCGAGAGCAGCACATCAACGAGATCAATGACCGCCAGATGGGCAAACTGATTGCCAGTGCAGCTAAC
This sequence comes from Drosophila lutescens, assembly GCA_037075285.1. Taxonomy (NCBI): domain Eukaryota; kingdom Metazoa; phylum Arthropoda; class Insecta; order Diptera; family Drosophilidae; genus Drosophila; species Drosophila lutescens. The sequence continues at coordinate 1,934,302 of JBAMCF010000072.1, read as the reverse complement.
CTCAACCTAAGCTCCTCCCATGAGTTTCCCACTGTGAGTTTCCATTAACCAACACATACATTTCAATATTAATATCTAGTTTTCATTGCAGTGCGGCTTTGAGGAGGCTTTGCCCAGTCCCAGTGGCTCTGTGCCCATGACTATTAGCCACCAGGACAGCGGCTCCCGCTACTCCAGCGTCACTCAGGCCAGCGCCAGTCCCAAGCAGGAGTTGTGGCCCACTATTGGAAGCGGTTCGCCTGGCAGTGGTGGTGCTGCTGCATCATTGGATTTCCAGGTAGGCGCCTGGGGACGCTCGGCTCCACCGCCGCCACGTGCTGTTGTGGCGCCAAAAACCAGCGATGAAGACTCCGAACAGCGATCTGTAGGTCACTGGGGTCTGGGAGAACTTTTAGTGGGAGCATTGGATCAGAAGAAGCAAAAGGTAGGAGCCGGAAAGGCCAATGCAGCTGCTCCCGCGGAATCAAAGAAGCAAAAGAAAGCCAAGGGCAAGAAAATGGTACCCCTGTTTGCCACCGGCATGAACAGAGCTCCATGAAGGATTAGAAGAGCATCCGAGTTATCAAGTTTACAAGATATATTATTGTACTTTTTATTTGATGCGAATATTTCAACGTTATTTCAAATAACAAACACGCGATTGTTCTTTCATTAGGGAGGATTTGAAAAATCATTCAGCTAAACTATAATTTAACCCAACTTATATTCACATTACTCACATAAGCATAACCAATAAAGGCAGCAAGTAAAATATCAAATGTTACTCTTTTTTCTAATTTGTAAATCAAAATGTTCTGAATGTATTTTAAACTGGTGTTGATTGACATTCAATTGACCCCTGATTGTTGGTTCTTTCGGTAGCTGTAGCCCCCAATGGAAGTGTAGAAACGACGTGCCATTATTGCGTTGTTCCAACGAATTACAAACAAATTAATTTACATTTGAAAGGATAGGGAAGGGGATAGGAATTTAAAGGCTAGCCAAATGCGTCGTCAATCGCTGCGCCGCTCGTACTCGAGATCTTCAGCTTCCAGCTCGTTGTTGCACTGGGAGCAGGATTCATCTGACCGCGGCGCTTTGGTTTTCTGTTGAGGGAAGCACCACTTCCTGCTCCATATTCCGGAGGCAGCTCCATGTACTCGTCCTCGGACCCTGCTTCCCCGTCTGTTGTGTCATCGCCGTTGATCGAGCCATTGGGACTGCCCGGCGGACTTAGAGCCTGAATAAGCCTGCCCTTGGACTCGTTCCACAAGCTGTTCAGCCGCTCCCTTCCAAACAGCAGCAGGAAGGCATCAATGAACTCGCGCGACTTCTCCTCCCACTTGGTAATGATATCCACCTTGACTTTGGTCAGCTCCCGCTTGCCCCGTGTCTTCAGCTCGTCCATCTTGTTCTGCAAACGGAACTTCTTCTCTGAGAGGAACGAAACGTTGAGCTCCTTGGCCGAGTAACCTCTGGCCAGATTCCTGCGCACATACACATCGTAATCCTTGACGATCCGGGCCACAATGTCCGAGGTGGACACACCCTCGGTTCTCTCGGTGACGACGAACATTCCCTTTGCCTTGAGAGGAGCATAGATGTCGTTGACGCCGCCAGCTCCATAGGGTATGTCATCGTGGGCCACAAAGTCGATCTTATGCTCATTAAGGTAGTCCTCGGTTATCGACCAAGGAGCATTGGGAACGATCTATGGGACAGGAATAAGAATAAGTATTAGATTTGCGTAGATTTTTAGAAATGTTTATAATGACCCTTTTATTCCACCTAGACACTCACCTCATCCACATAGCGACAGTGCCGCACCGCCTCGTACCGCTCGAATCCGTTCATCACGGTGCGTCCCTTCATCCGGAGGGTCAGCTCATCATTGCACACGCCCACGATGAGATAGACATTGGGAAATATGTTCTTGGCCTGCATTAGCTGACGCGCATGACCCTGGTGGAACAGATCGTAGATGCCATCGGAATACACCCGCACCCGACGATTGGTCTTGCCGGCTCTGGCCATCTGATAGGTGATCCTCTGTGTGTAGTCACAGCGCTCCAGCTCCAACATGGCCTTGTCATCGTAGGAAAAAGGAGCTGGCTGGCAAATGTTCTGCGAAAAAAGGATTATATATTTGTACCTACGAAAAATGCTTCATCGTTTAGACTTACGAAGTCCTCGAAATCCATGAAAAGCGGCAACATCTTGAACTCCAGCGGCGATGTGGGCGTCGCCGGAGCCGTGGAGACCGGGGATGCCTCCTCCTCTTCGGGCATTTTGTCCATTTCTTACACAGAAAATATATATTTTACACACGGGGCTCTAAGTACAACACAAGTGGTCCGCTCGAGGGGCTTTCAGCCGGACGACTGATTTTATAAATTGAGACGGAGCCGGCATAGAACACACCAGTCTACTCTGTCGAGGATTGTCGAGTTCTGAGTCTCAGAATCTGAGACTGAGAGATGTCCGCCAACTGCGCACTAGCGGCGATCAGAATAAATTGGCGGCAACTGGTGGCGAATCAATACAATTGAGTCCGGAGGCTGGCGAGGCACACGACTTGGTGGCTTCTAGGCCCGGATTCATTGCTCATCTTCAATTGCCGCAAATTGAGGCGCAAACAAATAGGAAGCGGCGACGGGTCGCCTGACTTGGCACGGGTCCGCCGATCCATCCGATCAGGCGATGGGCATGCAGCAGCTATATATAAACCGCAGCGCTATTAAACAAATCAGTGAACCGCTTCCAGCCGGTGAATGGAAATGGAAGCCAGCGGCTAATTGCGAATGGGAATGGATTGGGTGTCCAATCAAGGCGAACGGTTTCATCATCGGTGGCGGGCGCAAGAATTCCGCAATTGCCATACAATTGGCATACTGAATCGGAGGCGCAATTGCTGGAGAAACATTCGACTACCCATGCTTGTGGGTATGATGCAAATAACAAGTGGGTAATTAAAGTGGTTTGTTTATTTTTTGTATGCATTTTTATCTAAGTTTCAAAATAGGAAGCAATCCACGCGAATTCTTAAGTTTTTTGACATCTGTAATAGAATTCCATTATAACATACACGCGAATTCTTAGATTTTCGTGCCAAAACTATTTTTACCCTTTCAGATTTATCCAAAATGTAACACTTATTTTTTCGATTCAATGTTTATTTTTCAAAAAATATTTAACAAAGCATTTGCAATAATTCCGCTATTGCCAACTGTTTTTCTTGTATTTTTTCGTATTTTCCGAATGCGTTTTGTTTGGTTTTCTCTATAATTGGTTGGTGTTCTTGTTGTGTGTTTGTTAACTTAGTTTAATGTTACGCGAAATAATTTAATATAAATATTACTAGATATTTTGCGGCACCTGGAACTAAACGCTGCTGCTGCCGCCGCCGATTTTTGGTGCACAATCCGCCGAGTGCCTAATACAAAAATGAGTCTTTTCTGCGTTGGTTGCTTGTCCACATACACACACCCACACACAGCTGAATTAGCTACAGGATTCCCTCGATTCTCAGAAGATGGTTGGATGGAAAGGTGGTTTGTTTGGTGTGGAGGAAGGAGGCGAACACGAGTGCCAACTAAAACTAGGGGATTACAGTACCACTTAGGGCTAGAGTAAATAGAAGTGGGGGTTCTCGGTTTCAGCCTGCGAGTGGCGATCCTAGGGCAACACTAGAGTGAGTGAGTGCCCATCGAACTAGTTGCAAACAAGTCAATTTACAATAGCATCAAAGACAGTAAGAGAAGAAGAAAAGGTCGGGCTGCTATCTGCTTTCCCGCACTAGAATCAATCGCTTCGCCGCTCGTACTCCGCATCTTCCTCGCCATCCGCATCCACCAGTTCCGGTGATCGGCTCTGCAGGCTCTGGTAGCTGCGGCGGGCCAGGGAGGAGCGCTTCTGCTTAGGCCTTTGTTTGCCATTTAGGGAGCCACTGCTGCCACTGCCCTCGCTCAGCTTCTCGGCCATCTCCAAGTAGTCGTCAATTGTTTCGCTAAAGTCCTCTCCACCCTCCGTATCGTCGCCATTCACCGATCCCGACGGACTGCCCGGCGGACTGAGTGCCTGCAGCAGCTTGCCCTTCGACTCGTTCCACAAGTGGTTGAGGTTCTCGCGTCCGAACAGCAGCAGGAAGTGGTCGATGAACTCGCGCGACTTCTCCTCCCACTTGGTGATGATGTCCACCTTCACCTTGCTCAGCTCCCGCTTGCCGCGCGACTTCAGCTCGTCCATCTTGTTCTGCAGCCGGAACTTCTTCTCCGAGAGGAACGAAACGTTCAGCTCCTTGGCCGAATAGCCTCTGGCCAGATTGCGACGCACATACAGATCATAATCCTTCACAATCCGCGCCACAATGTCCGAGGTGGACACGCCCTCAGTGCGTTCGGTGGCCACAAACATGCCGCGAGCCTTCAGCGGAGCATAGATGTCGTCCATGCCATCGGTTACGTACGGAATGTCGTCATGGGCCACGAAATCGATTTTGTTGTCGGCTATGAAATCATCGGACAGCGTCCACGGTGCATTCTGGACAATCTGTAAGGGGCAAACAAGCGTGGTTTTGAGTGATAAATCCAATCAATGACCGGGCGAAGGAGAACCCACCTCATCCACATAGCGGCAGTGACGCACTCCCTCGTATCGCTCGAAGCCGTTCATCACGGTGCGTCCCTTCATGCGATGGGTCAGCTCATCGTTGCACACGCCGACGATTAAGTACACGTTGGGAAAGATGTTCTTGGCCTGCATTAGTTGGCGGGCATGGCCCTGGTGGAACAGGTCGTAGATGCCATCGGCGTAGACCCGCACGCGGCGGTTCGTCTGGCCGGAGCGGGCCATTTGGTAGGTGATCCGCTTAGTGTAGTCGCAGCGCTCGCGCTCCAACATGGCCTCCTCGTCGTGGGAGAAGGGCGCCGGCTTGCAAATGGTCTGCAAAAAATAAATAACTATTAGTTGGGTCTTTTAGAGGGCGTTAGAAAGTCTTCTGCCTACACGATCCTCCTCAATCTTGTCACACATTGCTAAAAATTCGACTTAACAAGTAGAAAATATATCACTAATATTTGAATAGTTATTTGAAATGACTTATAGAACTGTCAGGATCAATAGACTACTGTAGATTATATGTGTTTATCATAAAAAGCTATGATTATCTGATGGAACTTATTGGGTTCAAAGGTTTTCTAATGCCGCATAAACAATATTTGTACTTAAACAGGACTTTCAAGGCATTTAAATCCCATTTATCTATAACTTATTATTATACAAAAATGTATCCCTATAATCTCTTATCTTTATCCCAAAATCTATAATTGCTCACCGCAAAATCGGAGGCACCGCTGCCATTGAAGAATTGCTGCGAGGTGGAGGCGGGCACCACCAGGGGCTCGGGCGACGTCTGCTGCTGCGGCACGTACTTGCGCTTGACGCCGCTGAGGTAATCCGACGTGGAGGCGCCGGAGGCGATGGTGGGCAGCAGGTCCTCGGCGGCTGCCGCTTCGCCACCATCGTCGGCGTCGCTCTGTGAGATGGTTCGCGTGCTGTCCCGCAGGGTGGTGGCCGCAGTGGTGGGCTCACTGGCTCCTCCCTCGCTGACCACCAGCACGCTCTCTAGCTGACCACCTACCCCATTCGATTTGGACTTTGCGGGGCTACTTGTGCGCTGATCCAGGACCTCCGCCGACCCCTTGGTGGACGAGGGCATGGCAATGGCTGTCTCGTAGGTCCGCTTCCGGGTGGTCAATGTGGAGGCGACTACGCTTGGGGAGGAGGCGGTGCTGCTGGGCGTGGCCGGTGGCGATGTGCTGTTAATTGTGCTTTTGGCGAGTATCGATGAGGTGGCCATCGCAGCGAATGTTTGGGAGCGGCAGTTTTGAACGGTTTCGCAACACGGACACGGAGGAACAGAGATTCAATTCACTTTCAGCTGGGAAAAAGAGGGGAAAATATAGTGGTTAATTAAGTTACAGTACAGCAATTAACTAAATATTAATATTGTATTATATTCTTTCCCACTTTCCCAATATTTTCTTATTTTCCAAATTAACTACATTAAATTTAAATCACTATTAGTTTTCATAATTATCTCTCTTTAAAAAAACCCTCACAAATATTTTTGATGCTAAAATTTCAAACATAACATAACCCACCATTATGAAATTGGAAAGTTTTAGTTTGACTCTTAGTTTCTTTATTTTTGTGCATTTTGTTTTAGTGGCAAACGTCATTAATCAATGTTATTCATTCATTAAATGTTTTTATAATCAGTTGTTACCCGTTCGCCCTTTTTATACCCGTTACTCGTAGAGTAAAAGGGTATATTGTATTCGTGCAAAAGTATGTAACAGCTAGAAGGAAACGTTTCCGACCCTATAAAGTATATATATTCTTGATCAGGATCACTAGCCGAGTCGATCTAGCCATGTCCGTCTGTCCGTCTGTCTGTCTGTCTGTCTGTCTGTCTGTCCGTCTGTCCGTCTGTCCGTCTGTCTGTCTGTATGAACGCTGAGATCTCGGAAACTATAAAAGCTAGAAGATTGGCGTTTTGCATGCAGATTCTAGGAGTTCCTACGCAGCGCAAGTTTATTTTAAAAAGGTGCCACGCCCCCTCTAACGCCCACAATCGCTTATATACGATTTTAAAAATTTCAATATTTCGGAAAAGTAAAAATGCAGTTTTATTGTGTTTATCAATACCTATCGAAATGTAGAAGAAATTTTTCAAATCGGACCATTCGTTAAAAAGTTATTCGTGTTCAAAGTTTCTATCTCCATCTCCCTCGCACTCCCTTTACCTGAGTAACGGGTATCTGATTGTCGGGGCACCCGACTATAGCGTTCTCTCTTGTTTTATCTTGTTTTCTTGGTAAAAAATTCGTAAAATTTTCCTTATCTTTAAAAAGAAAATATTATTTTTACTTCAAAGACTCAATACAAATTGTTTTCACATTAGTTTATTATTTAAGTATTCATTAAATGGTATGCACATGTTTACTTAACAATTTATAAATAAAAATCCAATAAATCGGTAAACATCTTGAAATAAACAAAATTATTTTTAAATCTAAATTGCATGCATTTGTGCATAAACAAAAACACATTAACTTATTGAGGTGGTAAACAGAAAATCTTTTTATATTATAAAATCCATTTATGAGGTGTATCTTTTTTGTGTAATAAGATATCAGATATCTCTTTTTATTAACCCAATTATGTAGAATTCGAGTTGCAAATTTTGGAATTATTTTTCGCTGACATCGAACAAGACATCTGACCCTACTCCCCCTGCCACGCCCCTTTTACTTCGAAGTTGAGACGCGGCCAAAATCGATTTCGATTTTAATTGCCAAACGGATGATTTAATTTGCACCGCGCATCGAACCACAGAAATTCCCTAGAAATAAAGCGCAACTGAAACCGAAACAGAAACAGTTGGTAAACAAAAACAACAAGAGGCGAGAAGAGTAGGTGGGTAATAATAGACACGTAGTATTCTCGGGAGCAGAGTGAGATGGGCAACTGAAGCAATGGGGGGTGGGTTGGAGGGGGAGGCAGAAAAGTGGGCGGCAGAACTAGTTCCGAGTGGCGCTGCACTTTACGTAAACAAGGGCAGACGGAACATTCGATGACCCAATCACCCAAAACTGGAGCCAATCCTCTCCTGCTTTCATGGTATAGTGGTATATCTCGGAAAAAGTTTAATATTTTAGCTACCGGGAATTTTCTTGTGCTCATTCAATGACGAATTTCCTGAAGGTCGTCCAAAATCAGTTTTTGTGCCAAAAAATATCGATGCTGTGTGCAAAATGATTTAACAAGATCGTCATGTCGCATAATGTGGGCATATTTTAGGGCATATAACTATTTTTTGTATATTTAGCAAACTTATATTTTATGGATAAAAAAATTTTAAAAAAAATCCATTAAAACATTTTTGAATTAAAATAGTATAGTATAAATAATATTTATGGCAATTTTTTTTTAAACCAAGATTTTTTAAAATTTGCTTTATAAATTACATTTCTATTACTTGTCTGTAAATATGGAATATTATTAAAACTAGTATTATAAACTTATTTTTAATTAAAAAGGCTTTTCAAACAAGTTATATTCTTAATTAAAATATTTTTTCTAATTAATCCCTTTACAAAACATTCAATTTTAAGCTATGTATATAACCCACTGTGCGGTCAGCTGTCTGGTGCGTGGTTAACAATATTTTAAGGTAGACAGACAAACGATTTCTCATGTTTATTCATCATGGCACACATATCTATTTATCTATGTGGCTTACGTCGGAATATTTCTTGGCATTGGGAATACGTCAGAGTTTTCTACACATTTTGCTTTCCTTATCTTGAGATCCCCTCACCTCACCGAACCGATTAGTGAAATTCCACTGGGAGACTCCAAACATGAGCTGCATGGTGTGTTATTTTGGGGAGAGTATTTTTTATAGGTGTTCAAGGTTTAATCGAGATCTGAGTCACTTGCAAACCGCTTTCAGTTCAAGTTCAAGAGATAAAAGTCCGAATAAGATGGGATCTGATGTAAGCTTTTTTGGGGGAGCCAACCAAAATTTATTGAGCCTCTTAAGCATTCTAATTCTGTTGCCAAGCTGAATTTTTAAGTAACAATTCAGCAATCTCCACCTGCGATACGTCATAAGTCGACGTCGTACGATTTACAGTCGCTACTCAATATAAGTTCATTTTTAAATCTTTAAAAATTCTAAAGATTATTTAATAACATTATTTAGCATTTAAGACTTATAAGAAGTTATTTTTCATTCCTCAAACTTTAATCAATCTAATTATGAATAATATATTGTAATAATATAAGTCACTATTTTCCGTCTAACATCTCCGATAATGAGAAATATTCAGAGAAAATCATCCAAGTGATTCATTGCTCTCATAACGATAAAATTGTTTCTTATATTTATATGTTTTTTGGATTTATTTAAAAATTTCTGGAAAAAGGCATTACTTTTTTATTATTTTTGGAAAACCACAGCAATGAATCATAATTTGCAGCATGACAACACTGATTTCTTGTTTTTTTCTTCGCCCATAAGAACGGAAGTTTATAATCAATGCTGTCAAATCGGCTGAGATTATAAACAAAAATGATTTAACAATATGACTACAAGTTTGCATGAGATATTAAATCACTTCTAATCATGATGATTTATAAAAAAGGAATATAATAAAATGTTAAACTATGATAAAATATCTAATCTTCCTTACGAGTTTCTACTGTAATGACTTCAGCTTTTTACCAAGAATGACGATGAAACGCCTCCAGCGAAGTGAATCAAAAGGTAAACAAAACCCGGAGAGAGTTCCATTTCGAAATGCGGGGGTGGACAGGTGGCCAAGTGGCCGAGTGGACAAGTGTGGGACCCATAAAATCGATTGTCAAATTGCCGGCCTCTAAAAGCAGGTGAGCGATAAGATTTCCCTCTACCTGCTGTTAAGTTATCTGCGAAAAGAACAATATTTGTGGGTGACGGGCGCTTCCGCTGCACTCGAATCGCGAATTGTGAGTATCGAAACACGATAAATGCTTTTGGCGGAAACGAGCGGTGTTTCTACTACATCTACTCCCAGAGATAAGACGAACACAGGCTGAATTATACTTAATTATAGTGAGCACATAGCAAACACACTCTCCAAGCCTCATAATCGGACGGTCCGATCTTGCCAGCCTGGCAAAACGGATGGAAACGGAAGGCAAAGTTCCCTATCAGTACGGGATTATTTCTTTATACTAGGTACGTAGTACGTACGTTTTCCCCCAGACGGAGGTCAGGCTAACCCTGTGACTATCAAATGTGTGAAAGAAGGAGAAAGATGATTTTTAAATCGCCTGATTTAGTGTTACTACTACATTTAACTTCATGTCAAGCTTATTTTTTAACTCTCATTAAACACTCATTGAATATTATGTGATAAGGAATTATTGGGAAATTTCATAAGATTGTTTTCTTCTTATCATCTCAAGAACTGCTCGTTTCGACAAATATTTGCTCAAATGGAAAAAATCACACAGAAGAACACAAACAGGTCGTTTTCTAGATTAAACCTCTCTGTAATACAAACTTTAGAAAGGAACACACATATTTTTCTGCCATTATACACTCTTAATTGTTGGAATAATGATAGCTGTATTCTTTTCGTACAGTTTTTGTGTTACAAACGCGAAAACCGGATGTGTTGAGATTATACGAAATGATTTATTAAATTAGATCATCCGAATAACGTGATCACGTCATTAATAATTTGTTTTTTTTTGTGTTGATTCACTCTATGGACTATGCACTGTACCACATATTTTAGCAAGCGTGTAGTGTGGGGTTAAGCTTTCTAGCAGGCCAAAAACCTTTGGCGAATCTCACGGTATAGTAAGAAATGATTTTGGAGTTTGCCTTTTGGCAGCTCGTTCGCTTTTGGCCAAGAGCGAAAGGTTGAAAGTACAGTTCTGAGTTGCGAACCCTCGAAATACATGGGAATCTCGAGGTTTATTCAAATCTCCCTACGTACGAGTGTTTTCGCCATTGATAAGCTGCGATCGGCGGACAATAATAGACTGAGCGTGGGGTGTACTATACTCTCTATATTTCCAGTGATAACCTTGTGGCGTGTGTGGGGTCTTATCGTTAATGGATGGAATACGCCGAAAAAGTCGAGTTGACGTCAACTGTGATTTTTGGATGCTACGTGCTGGAATTAACTACTACTATCGTTTGGGGAACGGGAACTGTAATTTACTTATAGACACGTTTTTCTGGGTCACCCCAATAAAAAGTTTACACCGGTTTAGGGATTGAGAGAGAGGGCAAGATAAGATTGTCTGCATTGCACAATACTAGGGCTAGCTATCTCTATCGCACGCACACGCCTACGCATTAAAATACGAATTTCATTGAGCAGTCGAAAACAGCTGATTCTGATTGTGCGTGTGATCTCTCCAAACACGCGCACCTTCTCTCCCGCTCTTTGTCTCTCCCCCTCTCTGTTGTGTTTGTTTGGCTGGAAAAGAGCGGCCACGCAGCGCAGCAACGGTAAAAAGGCGCTTGGGAAAGTGGAGCAGTGACTAACACTTGCCCCATGGGAATGACGCCGCCGCCTGGGGAAATCGTACGATCGCAGGGCAAAGTGCGCCCCGAATGACGCGTCATCGAGAGCGAGCGAGATAGAGAGAGGGTGCTTCCCCCTCCACCTGCTGCAAGTGCAGACACAAAAATCATACGACAAGCATGACGTGGCGACGGCCAATTAATGGCGTCGTCTTGCCGGCTGCAAGAGCATAAACAACAACAAGGAGGAGGAAAATCGATACGCCGCGACAGCGCAGCAGCTGTTTGCCGAGGGGAGGAGGTGGTGATTATGTAAACAAGCGCCTTGAGCAGCAAGAATCCAAAACGCACATTGCCCGAAAATAATCTAAAAGGAGAGCTCTCGTTTTCTGCTCACGTCATCGGCTCTCCCATTGACCCGCATTGAAAAATCACACGGCAACCAAAATAGTTTCCACTTACTTTCTTACTTTCCACTTTCTTCCAACTCGAAACGGAACGGTTCTTTCGCTTATCGATTGGTTTTTGGTCTTCTCCTGGTTAATCTTCAAACTCAAAGCGAAACCTCGGCGGTTTTCAGCTGGAATGACACACGCACGGAACTCGGAACACTCGGCACTGTTTGTTGAGTTTAACAACTTTTGTTTGTTGTTCGTCGGCCGCGAACGCGATTTCGATTAATGCGAGTCGAACGAAATTTTTTTGTTGTGTCAGCAGTGTGACCGTGCCGAGAAGAATACCAACTGGCCTGAAAATAAATACCGTTTCTGTTTTGAAAAATACCTTTTATTTACCATTACATTTAAATATTGGCGGTATTCCCCAAGTTGATGAAAATTTGAAAAAATTAAGGGGAACCACCAAAAAAAAGCATGCTTGCATAAAAACTTACAGAAAACCCTTTTAACAAATGCAATATTTTTATTAATGTGATAAAAGTAAAGTGATAATCTTAATTCCAATTTGGTTGATAAGGGATAACTCAAATTAATTACAGGGTTTTTAAATATGATTTCAAAAATTTTCCAAGCTTACAAGCTTTTAAATTTTGAGTTTAAATACCATATATGCATTGGATTTACATATATAATGAAATATAGCTGTCTTGTAAATATACGTACATTATAAAGTATATATATTCTTGTCAGGGTCACTAGCCGAGTCGATCTAGGCATGTCTGTCTGTCCGTCTGTCTGTCTGTCTGTCATACAGACTCTGTATGAACGCTGAGATCTCGGAAACTACACAAGCTAGAAAGTTGGGATTACCCACACATGTTCTTGGGCGTTCTCTCTTGTTGTTTTTCAACTCCTCTATGATTCAGAAAAATTATTTAATTTGGTTTTTACTGATGGAACTATAATGTATGTATATTGGTTAATAATTTTAAATTAAAATGTTTAATAACAATTCTATATTTAATGACACCAAGTGAAAGTTGTCAAATTCTGAAATTTCCTGTTCAATAAGGAATACACAATGCATTTTAAAATTATTTGCTTTTTTGTGGCCCTTGAGGTAAGCCAGAAGAAATTTAGCTTCAGTCTAGAAACTTTGTGGTCCTTTGCAGTGCAATGGGGTATTTTGTATAGGCCTACGTTCTTTAATCCTTGAGGCGCACAATCGCAGGAGAGCGAAGTACGGAAACCAACCGCTGGTCCTGGACGAAGAGCTCTCTGAAGGATGTAAAAAATACGCACAGGCAAGTGTCTTATAGCTTATACCCAGAAATCGTACATACATATATGTACATATGATTTACATATGTAGAAATATGAAAGTCGTGTATAAATATTTTCGATATTATCTTATTAAATCCTTATCCCTTTGATTTTTATCAAGAAATTTTTTTTTTAATTTTAAAAAATAAATTACATTTGTATGTATATAAATAAATTACATTGGTAGCTGTAATTTTTAAAATATTGTGGAGTGTGAAATATGGGTTTTTAACTATTACTTAGCATTTAGTTACGGATGGAGAAGGATGCACAGATTTCGATTCGGAGGACGAGTACGGAGTTTGCACCCATTCGGATGAACTGCACGGACTGGGCCCAATTGATGGCAAGTATACGCAGAACATCTGCGTTTTTCATGATGCCAAGCCCAGGGCCTGCGTTCGAGATTGGTTCCATTATCGTGGATATCGCAATAATAGAAAATATTACCAATTCACGGCCATGATTTGGAACGCCTCCACTAAACTCGGCGTTGGTCTGGCGAGAATGTAAGTCACCTGATCATTTTACCCTTATCCGGTTGCTAGTGCTAGGCGATTTCTCCGCAGAAAGGACACGCGTTACTTGGTGGTGAGGTATGCTCCACCTGGAAACATCCTCAAAGATATGGGGTTTAATGTACCAAAACGACTTACTCACTTTTGGGATAAATACGATGAGGCACTTAACGTTGACCATCATGATAATGCAAAACCCTCTACCACTACTGATCCTAACTCTGCATCCAGAATATTTCCCAAATGGCTCTTGTTTATAACTTACATTTTAGTACATTTGTTTTCATCCCTATGGATTACTTAAAAATAAACACCATTTTCGAAATTCATTAATGTCTTTTGCGTATTTATTGACTTTCAGTGTCTTAAGGTTTTATATGCAAAACGTGTTTGGCTAAAAAATGTAATGTAAAAATAAAGCTTGATTATAACATAAACACCTTTGGGTAAATCTCATTTCACTCACTCTTTTAAAATACCAAATATATAGTAATATACAATCCATAGTAAAAAAAAACAAAGATTCTTTGGTAAATCAACTAAATCAAAAGCTACCGTTGAAATTGGAACTCAGGAGAATTGACTGACTGGATTCGGTTTCGGATTGGGAGTCTTATCTACTAGCTAGTAGCTACACACACGCATACGTTTCATCATATATAATGTAGACTTCTGAACAACATTTTAGAATTCTTTATAGTAAACGTCTTAATTGCACAGTAAATGTCTTTAAAATTCGATTGCGTCGATGACAAGGAATTTTGTTCAACTTTGGCTTCAATGTTTCGTGTTCCCCACTCTTCAAAACGTTCAGCGTTTGACTTGGTTTTCTTGGCAAGCTGTCTGGTTGAATGGCAAGTGGCTAGGCTTGGGATTACAATTAGAATTAGGTGTGTAAGAGTAATAGGGGGAGGGAAAATGTGCTCCTCCGCTTCCAATATTAAAAGCTAACAACGAATTCGAGAGTTCCGAGATTCCTCAAGAGCATATGTATGTGAGTATTCTCTAGGTCACTGGTTGCAAAATGTCCGTGGGTGAGGTGTGGCTGTGGTATGATGAGTATTGCAGTGGGTCCATCACTCAGCATTGCGACGGTATGCGAATGCCCTGCGTGATCGAGTTCTCCAGCACGATGTGGCAGTCGTCCAGCGGCTCGAGTATTTGGATGAGAAAGGTGAGTAGGTTGCGGCGCCGCAGGAAGCTCTCCTCCTCGTACATCTCGTGGGTGACCTTGGTGAGGGCCATTGGCTTGATGAGCCGCGTCAGCAGATGTTCGCGCAGGCTCAGGCAGATCAGCAGCTGGAACTTTCCGTCCTTGCCCAGCGCCGTTCCGTTGATCTCGTCCATCAGCTGAACGTACAGGCGCCAAATGCTGGAGATCTCCCTCCGCTGCAAGCTATTCCCGCCGCCTCCGCTTCCATTGCTGAACGAGGAGTCCAGGCTGGACGCCGAGTCCTCTAGCTCCAGCTGCAGATTCTGCTCGAACAGCTCCTTGATCTTGGCTGTAAAGGTATTTAAAAGGATTATAAGTAAAACGAATTTGATAAGTTTGTTCTTTCCCCTTACTAAAATAATCCCAGATGTACAGATTCCGTCCAAAGAACCGTGCCGAGCGGAAGCCGCAGAGAAAGACCTGCTCCAGGCACTTGACCAGTCCATCATCGCCGCACAGCAGGTTGGTCAGCGTGCCCACATCCCGATCCCGGCTGGGTTTGTAGTGCCATTTGACCAGCACATTGACGCAGTTGCCCAGCTGATGCTGAATCTCTGAGGGCGCCAGTGACTCCTGACGCTGAACGCTGGGACTTCGCGTTCTGGGCGGCGTGCGAGTATCCGATCCTGGGACCAGTTCTGCATTCTTTACGCTCGTCGAAACACGTTGGCCCACCAACAGGCGTTCTGTGGAGTCGTCATCCACGCCACGACCCAACCAGCGGCCACAGGGGAATCTTTTGGGTGGAAAAAATATATTATATTATACACCGGGTCACGTTTGTCCGGCTTTCTGTTTTAGCTCACTTGTAGGTGTGCCCGGTGACCTCATTGCGCATCACCACCTGCTCCACGAGCCACTTGTGGCTGGGTCCCGAGTTGTCGTGTCCAATGCGCATGGTTGTCAGTAGGCCAAGGTTCTTGTACTGCGAAAAGGAAGGGCCTTGGATTAGTTGCCATGCAAAATTTAAGGTAGGGAGCAGGAAATACTCCTTCAAAAGCAGAATAACTTACATGAAAGATGAACTCCAAGGATCCCTTCGGCACAGGCACCCTTTGGGTCTCGTTCATGGTGCCCGAGACCATGATCCACACATTGCTAGAGGTGTGATAGGAGCCGTACTTGCGGGAGGGGAAGATCACGACGCGGTAGGGCAGCTCTGTGGGCGGGGGAAGGGAAACGAAAACGACCAATAAGCGAGGTAAAACAAAGGACTGCTAGCGAGACCTACTCGTCGTGGGGTAGATGTTGGTGAAGCTGAAGTAGTCCACCGTGTTTAGGGTGAGCAGGTGGTAGAGAAACTGTTCCTTCTCCTCCTCGCAGCGCAGGAAGGCCGAACGCTTGTACAGCGAACGCAGCAGAGATTCGTCGGAGAGCAGGGTGCGAAAATGCCTGGACAGCAGCTTCTTCTCAAGGGACAGACGCACCCAGGCGCGGGTGTAGCCAATATGAGTCTTTATATCCGCCATGGCCAGAACGTTTCTAGGAGAAATAAGTTATTAATAAAAGCTTTAAAGGAGCTAATTTGCTACCCACTTCACATCGAACTCCAGGGACTCGGGCAGTGGACACAGCTGCTCCAGACCCACGAATTTGTTACGATCCCGCGAACGACTGCGATTTGGACTAGGCGGACTGTCGAAGTCCGTTTGGAATGTGGAAAGATCTGGCGGGGGTCAAAAAATACATGATATGTTATAAAGGAAATAGTAAGAAAACCAAGCTCAACTTACAGTCCATTCGCTTGCGCATTGCATTCCAGGCCAGCGCTGGCGAGGCTGTGGCAATGGTCATCTTGCTGCCCGGACTGCTAGACACCGGCGCCGTTTGCTCCGCTCCCGAACTGTCGCCAGCTCCGCGCGCCTCATTCATCTCGAGGTAGGCCTGCAGATGGGCCCACAACGCAGACTTGCCCTGCTTGTTCTGCAGGCCATGCGACCAGATCTTCTCCAGCAGATCGCACATGCTGGCTATCAAGGTGTTCTCCTCGATGCCATCGCCCTTGAGTCCCAAAGCCACCGCCTCATTGCCCATCTTTTCGAGCAGCATGCGCTTGGTCTTTGACTTAATGTCCTGCAATGAATCAAAATATTAGAAAATGTATCTTTTAAAAGTAAAGAATCCTAGTTTCACCTTTAAGAGACGCTCCACAAACGTCCAGTTGGCCTGGGCTATCAGCGCTGGACTCACATCCGCTGTGGTCAGGTTGGCCGAGAGTCGATTGATGGCATTGGAGCCGGGCTTCTGGTCCAGCGAGATCTCCCTGGCCCGCCACTTGTTGCCGTTCTTCACCCGCCGCAGGCTGTTGCCTCTGTTGGGGATTCGGATGCGGAATCGGAGGCGGATTCGGATACGGTTTTTGGTTTAGGTTGATGGAGTGGTTAGCGCGGATGAGTTTGAAGTATCGGTTTTTATAGTTTAGTTTGAATTTCGAACGAGAATAAAGAGACAGCGGATTAGTGGGAATTCCGAAGGGGGCTGGAGGATGATGATGGTTTGGTATTTGGGAGACCTTTGGGTGAAGGAGGAGCAGGCGGTGAGCTGTGGTCGGTGTGTGCATGCGGTGCAATTTACGGCGGAAGGGGGAAAACGGAACAAAACAAAACGAAAAGAAGAGTCTCGGTTAACGATTGGAGAATGCTGAATTTATTGTTAAGTGGTATGCACACTAAAAGAACAAAATACGAGTAGAGATAAAGATGCAGTGTAAAACGCGCTACTTGATTCGATTTGATCCAATTTGGGCTAACAAAGGTACATGAAATACAGCTACGTACAACTAGGTGTCTATGGTATCTATGGTATCTATATATGTATAATTAACATTTAGGTAATATCAAACGTTCGGTTAGCCCTTCTCAGGGACTAAGGTACATTTCGGTCCCGATATCTGGGGACTCTTGTTATTTAGGATGAGTGCGGGGGTTAGGGGGTAGGTAGGGGAACTTGGTGTTCGATCTTAAAGCAGGACGTGCTCTACGACTAACTATACAAGAAGAAGGGGAAACTAAACGAACTAGGGCAACTACCTCGAGGCGCACTCCTGGTTGAGCACGCCCTTCTCGAGCAGCGGAAAGCTGCGGAAGTAGGCCGCCCGGTTGGCCAGTATCTCGCTGGGCGGCGTCACCTCGATGTCGATGCAGTTGAGCCGCTTCTCGAATCCCTGCTGCGAGTCCTGGCTGAGCACACAGGGTTCATAGCTGGTGGCAGCGATCATGTTCTCCCCGTGTCGTCGCCTGAAACGGTTGAAAATATCATTATAACTCTATTTATAAGCATAGGTTTTAAGGAAACATGATTTAGTGGGCATTAGATAGCGTTAATAAATAAATAAACCGTATGACACCCTGAGAAAACTGTCAAATGTAAGTATATTTTAAAAATGTTATAGTATGTATTTTATAAACATTTTCATTGTTTTTATCGCTGTGATTTTAATCATTGAGGATGTAGATCCGAATAGACCTGATCAATATTCCGCTAACATGACCAATTCATTCCTCAAGGAGGTTAAGCGACCGAAGAGAGAGTAAGTTCTTAATACTAACATCCTAAATCAGATATAAATCATATCATCTATAGTTTTTGGAAATACCTGGATGACTACGACCTGAAAAGAGGAGGTGGAGGTGGTGGTAGAGGAGGTGGAGGAGGAGGTGGAGGTAGAGGAGGAGGTGGCCGTAAAGGGGGCGGAAAAGGTGGCGGCAAAGGTGGAGGTGGGGCATGGTCTGTAATTGGAGGATGGAGTGGATGGGGAAAGATAGGTAGCTTTTGGAAAAAACGTGGTGGTAAACGCTCAACTGGTTGCAGAAAGCAAAACAGTGCTGCCCTTATTCTCATATCATCAATGGCAAATTTTATGTAATTTGAAACCAAATTTGTACGAAGAATTGTATCACTTAGGAAATAAAACTTAATTTTTAAAATTCTAGAAAAATAATTTTAATATAACGAAGGGAATTTTTGAAAAACCTGTCACTGATCTGTTTAAAATTCCCAATGTAAGTCAGCCAAAAAATGAATTAGTATGAATTTTAACCAAATTTTTATTGTGATTGTCGTTTTGATTTGTCTCTTTGAGGATGTAATACCGAAGGAAACTGACCATTCCTCCACCGAATTGTCACACTCATCTCTTGGGGATGTTAGGCGAAAAAAGTGGGAAGAGTAAGTAACTAATACCAGAAATGTAGAGCTGTGTAACCCAACGCAATGATCTTTAGAATGCTAGACATTGAGCCTTCAGAGCATGTCCGTAAAAGAAAAGATTGGAACAAGTGGAAGCCGAGACGGAAAAGGCGTCGTCGTGGACGTAATTCAACTGCTTGTGGAAAACCCTACAAGGCTATCCTTTTTCTTATGCCATTGCTGCTAAATTTGTGTCTTTAAAATAAACTTGGGAGAACTCTCAAAAGATAGATAAGCCATTCACAGACTCACCTCAGTAGCTTTACGCGCTGATCGAACAGCTGGAGCTGCTCATCGGGCTGTGACTCCCACATGGCCAGGATCTTGTTGTCGATCAGCGTGGCGAACATTTGAGATTCAAGGAAGCGCGAGAGGAAGGCGCGATGGTGCTCCGGCTGATCGGACAGGAACGAGGATTTGTCGAAGTTCTGCAGCGTTTCGCGGTTCGAGATCCATTCATCGCGCGCCTGATTCGGGTAGATCACAAAGTACTCGTAGGCATGGAACATGTGAACGAATCGATTGAGAAAGATCTCGCGCACAGAGTTGTTGATGCGCAGATCCTGGTAGTACTGATCCACAGGCGTCAGCTTTTGTTTCTCCGTGCGCCTGGCACTGACTGGCATGGTGGCATCCACAGCGTCCACGTCGTGGTAGATGCCAACGGGCGAGGAAGAGAGCGAGACTGTGGGACTGCCTACCGGGGAGCCAGCTCCCCGAATGCCTCCCTTCCTGCGCAGAAAGTCAGCGATGCGCGGCACATGGTCGATTCGCGAAGGATGTGCTATCAGCGGTTGGTAGTCCACGACGCCACCGCCTGGCGATCCCGACAGCGTATAGACGGTCTCCTGCAGCTGCTGAAAGCGCTCCTTGCTGCGACGCACTGCCTGCAAGCCCGTGGGCAGGGTGCAACTGGAGATCATGGCATCAACGCCACCTGATCCACCACTTCCGGAGCCTCCAACGCCACCACCGGCTGCCCTGCTCACATAGCCATTACGAAAACTGGGCTCCTGATCGCGATCTCGATCAATCTCGAACTTATCCAGCACCGAACCGATCTCGGCCATAAAGTCCATCTTGTGCGGGAAGACTGGTAGCTCCTCGGGCAGCTGGATGTGCTTTTTGTCGATGTCCACGAAGCACAGGGTAGCCTCGCTGCCAATCTTGTGAGCAGCCTCGCATTCAGCATGCAGTCCCATCACAAAGGGCACCGGTGCATCCAAAAAGTGATGCAGTGCAGCGGGCAGAATAGGAGCATAAACATGCGGCCAAACGAAGGGGAACAGCAACGAGGTAATGCACTCGCCCACGATCATAAGTCTTTGGTAGTCTGGAAGGGAAGTGGGTTGAGTAAAAAGCTACCATTTTGTGGGATATTCCCTTTTGGCATAAGGTTGAGCCATCTCCTACCTGTGGACCGCAGCAGGACTTGATTTTCGAGAAGGACGCACGTCAGCAGCTGTATGACACACTCAACGCCCAGGTACTTGAAGAGCAGCCGCAGCGGAAAGTCGAGGAGTGGCAGCTCGGTGGCCAGAAGCGGTCGCTGCAGGATCAGGGCGATCGCGGGCAGATGCGGCTCCGTGGGCGGCAGGTAAACGCGGATGGACTTGCCCGGTTGCGGCAGCATAACCTCGTAGAGTATGTTGTACACGTAGGACTCCAAGCTTATGCCAGCACCCGGCTGTCGAGGAAGACATCTAGGACAGGAATAAACAGGTTTTTGTACAGGAATTCATTGATATCTCATAAAGATCCTACACACCTATATAGATTCTTGAGAAACATCTGGGCGGCAAAGGCGTAGGGAGCCTGGCAGATCAGCGTGATGCTCTTGGCCACATACAGCTTGTCTTTGTTGATGTCGTAGTAGCTTTGTGCGGACTGCGGCGCCTGGCCGGCCACCTTGAAGTGCCTGGGCAGCGAGCGACTCACGGGACCATCCTGCTTCACCCGACTGAGCGAGTGCGTCTGCTGGCCATTCGACAGCTCAGTGATGAACATGCTCTGCAGCGTGTGAATGGCCCCGCAAATGTTTCGATTGCGAATCTCCTCGTAGAACACCAGGCTGAACCCATAGCAGCGCTTGCCATCCTCCCGAGTCGTGGCAAACGAATGGAATCTGGGCTCGATGCTATGCTTTTGGGTGCGGAACCGCAGACCCTGTGGCAGGGAGAGCTGTGGAAGACACAGAGGGTAGGGTGACTTCTCGATCCCAAGTGGTGGGCATAAATAAAATCCATTCATTCGAACACACATGGCCAGATGCCCGAGATAAGAGGGTTTATCGATGGGGCGAGGGTGTGGGGCTACGCGGCCGTATTCGTGGCATCAATTAGAAGTGCTGCGTTCTTCACTCCCTCCACTCTATACTATCAATGAGCTGGCTAGCCAAGCATGAATTTCCACCGAAAGGGCAGCCAATTGAGCTCAATTAGACATGAATATGGATTAGGGTGGGTCGGTTGTTTTGCATGGGAAGATATAGGTAGTATTTAATATAGGGATTATATATAAAAAATATTAGGAAACCCAATTTTTAAACTATTTACCAATAAAATCTTTCAAAAACCAATAAAAATTAAATTTTTAACAAAATTTATGGATATCTTTAGGATTAAAGTAAACTGCAATGACCTCGTATAAAGTGTAGTATAATACAATGACCTGATTCCATTGACACGTATTTATCCATCATCTTTTGACCTAAAAACACACATTTTCCATCAAAATTTGATACAGAACATGGTGGTTTTTGGGGTAATAACCAAATATATATTCCTAACACTATCAACCGACCCACCCTAACAAAGCTGGCGGGGAATGACTTGAAATGGAATCTGGATTTACCATGCAAATGCCGTGGGCATCGAAGGGGTTCCAGGGCACATTTTCGGGATAGTGGGCCAATGGCTTGCTCTTGTAGGCGCGGTCCAGCGGCGAGCAGTGCAGGTTGTCTCCTGGGCGGGGCAAATCAAAAATTCCGGATTAATCCCAAGGGGAATCTATCCCACCACTCACCCGCAAAGCGATCCGGCTCCAGGCCCGTGTCCAGATCCAGTCCGCATATCACAAAGTAGTCGGCAAAGCGCGAGAATTGCGGATCGGCATCCCGCTTGAGTTGGTTCAGCTCCGACTGGGATTGGGACTGCTCCCCGGGCGAGGTGGGTGACTGGGCAGGAGGCACCTGGTTGTTGGAGGAGCTTCCACTTCCGCTTCCCTTTCCGCTTCCACTGCCATTTCCACTACCACTACCGCTACTGAGCATCAGCTTGGACAGGCGACTGGTAACCACATTCTCCCGCGTTGTCATCGCTCCTGGTCGACGTCCTCCTCCTCCTCCTCCGCCTGTACTCTTCTCTCTTCTTTGTCTTTAATCCGCCAAATGGGACATCAAACAAAAAGCACGGCGTCCATGTGTGTGCGTGTGCTGCTCGTGTGTGTATACATGTACCGTTATGCGCTCGCGATTTCGTGCACTTTCCAATTTACACAACCAATCAATTTCCGTCTGCAAAAAAGAAATACATACGTTTTTGGGCACAACAACAAACCAAGTGCTATTTTTACTTGTTTATTTTATTTTTACACTTTCGTCGAGAGAGAGTGTGTGTTGTGCGTGTGTGGGAAGGAGTGTATGCAAAATTTTCTATGCCAATGTCGTTGCCTACGTCCACCACCAACAACAAAAACACTCTCCCCTCTTTTCCCACCCCCACCACTCTTCTTCCTACACTCCTTTGGGCCTAAGCCACTGGTAGACCGTTGGAGCTGCCTTCGTCACTGGCTCAGAAACTGGGTTAACTGACTGCGTCTTTGTTTGGTTTTGAATTTGAACCTACCAACAAACAGCACACAGCAGCTGGGCAAATAAACAGCGTGGAGTAGAGGAGCTCAACTTTTTTTGGCGAGCGAAAACAAACTCTGTTGGTCTAGAGGTGGGAAAACATTGATGTGATGTTCGATATCCAATATTTTCGATAAATCTTAAAGTCATCGATGTTTGGCCTTGCAGTCTGTTCACACAGCGGAGTTATAAGGAAATCAGAAAATGATCATGCTTTTTTTCTTAGGGATTGACCAATTTGTGGAAACTTATTGCTGGCACATAGTTCCTATTACATTTTCTTGACCAATTTGATCTTCACAAAAATCATTTCCGCTGAAAACATTCCATGCTAGTGCTCAAATTGTATTCAGTTTTGCCTTGGTTTTCCATTTTCTTTTCGGAAAAACTAAATTTGCACGTCCTCTCCCTTTGGCTACGGGTTGCTCATTAAAATTAAAAGGTTAAAAATATTGCAAAATATTAAAACAGATTAAAAATACTATGGTTCACTAAATACCGCAACAGGGTGACTATGGCCCTGGAACCAGTTCGCCAGCGGGGAGTTGGGGTGGGGAACCAGCAGGCAGCCAGCGCGGAACCAGCTCGCAAACAGTTCGGAACCGGATCGCGACCTGACGTGAAAAAGTGTATCACATCACATAACATTTTTCGTATTAAATTGGAACGTAAATTGTGTGCCCCGACGAGACAGGAGTTTTCACCAGGCAAACCGAGTGCGGAGGAGTGGCGCAAGGAGTGAACGCCAGGGAGAAGCACTCCCACACCGAAGAATCGAACAAATCGAAATCGAACAACCCCCGAAAGTCCCCCGCATGCAAGTTTGATTGATTGAGAGCACGAGACCACGAGTTCTTTGGGGCGACATGCACTCGTCACTCAACTGGACCTCGCGCCTGATCTCGCGCGCCCTGCGCAGCAGCTTCTCCACGCTCCTGGAGACGGCGACAGGCGGCGGAGGGGCAGCCACCAAATCTGGAGCGTCAGGAGCATCCGCCAGCTCCTCCCCGCGACCCCGTTTCGTGTCGGTGGTCTGCGGCTTCGCCAAGGACAACCTGCGACACAAGTACAAGCCGGGCAAGT
Source organism: Drosophila lutescens (assembly GCA_037075285.1). Taxonomy (NCBI): domain Eukaryota; kingdom Metazoa; phylum Arthropoda; class Insecta; order Diptera; family Drosophilidae; genus Drosophila; species Drosophila lutescens. The sequence goes on along the minus strand of JBAMCF010000072.1, from coordinate 1,910,658 downwards.
ACGGCGAGGACTCCTGGTTCAAGGCCTCCACAGCGAGCGCCGATGTGATGGGCGTGGCCGACGGCGTGGGCGGCTGGCGGAGCTATGGCATCGATCCCGGGGAGTTCTCCTCCTTCCTGATGCGCACCTGCGAGCGCCTGGTGCAGTGCAGCCACTTCAATCCCCAGCGACCCGTCAACCTGCTGGCCTACAGCTACTGCGAGCTGATGGAGCAGAAGAAGCCCATCCTGGGCAGCAGCACAGCCTGCGTCCTGATCCTCAACCGTGAGACGAGCACCGTGCACACGGCCAACATCGGCGACAGCGGCTTCATTGTGGTGCGGCAGGGTCAGGTGGTGCACAAGTCAGAGGAGCAGCAGCACTACTTCAACACACCCTTCCAATTGTCCCTGCCCCCGCCAGGACATGGCCCGAATGTCCTCAGCGACAGCCCCGAGTCGGCGGACACCATGAGCTTCCCGGTGCGCGACGGCGACGTGATTCTCATTGCCACGGACGGAGTGTTCGACAATGTGCCAGAGGATCTGATGCTGCAGGTGCTCAGCGAGGTGGAGGGCGAACGGGATCCCGTCAAGCTGCAGATGACGGCCAACAGCCTGGCGCTGATGGCCCGCACCCTGTCCCTCAACAGCGAGTTCCTCTCGCCCTTCGCCCTCAGCGCCCGGAGGAATAACATCCAGGCGAGGGGCGGCAAGCCGGACGACATCACCGTCGTCCTGGCCACCGTGGCGATGTGAGGTGGTGCCCCCTCATCTATCCAACTACCCAACCATCCTCCCTAGTGATTAACGTTTACTTGTAGTCCGTACGTGTTTAGTTAGCTTTAGGAGCCTGTTCCGTGGTTCTGTCTACCGTTTAAGCTGCATGTTGAGATTGAGATTGTGGACGAGAGGACGACGCAGTGACGCAACGACGACGACCCCTTGAATTGTTAGTTACATATATACGAGCAAACTCATTTTCGAACAACCGACGACGAACTTCGACGCATCCTGGCGAGCGAAGCCCCGCCTTGATTGTATACATAACCCTCGCTATAAGTAGAGAAATGCGAACTATCTGCCCAATCTGGCGATCTCAGTGTCGTCAGTGGCATTCTAATCAACCACAAACAACAAACAAACAACCGATTGCGAAACAAGCTTCGACGCCGAGGATCAGGAGTACGAGTCCGGGGTCTGGAAAGTGGACCCGGAATGAAAACGAATCGTGTCGAGTGCAGCTATCTGACTGAGGACTAAGGATTAGCCGGGATTTAACCAGGCGAACGAACTGTCTTTAAAATTTTTTGTCGAAATGTACTCACTGATATTTGCGACCCAATAAAATTATTCATTGAAAATCAACAACGAATGCGAAGTCATTTCGAGATAAATTCATTAAACCAATAAATATATGTAAACAATAAAAAATGTACGGAAAACTTAAATAGAACCTTATAATTGCTTAGATTAGCTCAGGGCCAGAAAGATGTAAATTAATAGATACAGCAGCGGTCAGATTGATAACACTTGGGGGTCGGTGTTACAATCTATTCATTCTAAAAGTATAGGGAGAATTAAATTTTAAATTATAAAACCTCTCAAAAGGTATTTGAGTTTCTTATCTGCAAGAAATCGATTGCGCTTCTGTGACGCAGGCTTAGCTATATGTATTAAATCAATAATATAACACATTTTATATGGAACGCATCTTTCTAATTGGCAAGATTAGCGCCAGGTCAAAAAATATGTAAATGTATAATTACAATCGAGGGCAATGGAAAATGATATGATTATAATTGATTATAATGAAATCAAACATCAGTCTTTAATATTGAGCGAAAAATAAACTCCATAAGTGCTATGTGTCTGGTGACGAAGGCATCATTGGGAAATAAAAAGGTTGAAAATTTAGGAGAAAAAAAATGGAAATCTTAATATACAGGAAGTACTATTTAAACCAATAATAATAGTTACAAAAGTTTTTATAAGGTTATCTTATAAAATCTATTAAGTTATTAAATGATATATAAACTGCGTAATTAAATTATCAAAAATAATGTTGAGTATTTAAAATTACGGTAAACCAAATTTCACTTGTGGTATTTTATTGTGAGCTGAAATACCAAAAATATACCATACAAACCACGAAGTGCCATCACTATGCAGATAAGGAATCAAAACAAAAGGCGAAAAAAGTAGAATTTTTATTTTTTTAGCAAGCAAAATGGGGAAAATTGTTTAAGGAATTAAATAAATAATTGTCCGCTGGTTTTGCAACCAAAAAACCAAGTCAACATGAAGCTGTACAAGCTGAACACACACACGCGCGGATGCAACAAATCCTACGGTAAGCACAGGTGGAATATTGCGCAAACATTATGTTACATGGGTATTTCCATGGGTTTTTCAGATGCGGACCTGGTGATGAATCTGAAGGATCACCCGAATGCCAATGTGGGCGACGTGGTCGAGATCTATGCGCCAGACGAGGAGAACGGCACCCACCTGCTGCTCCAGATCACCGAGTTCAATGGGAGTTGCGGTCGGGATGTGATCAGCATCGAATCGGGCATCGCAAATGCCTTTAAGATGCGTCCGTACTCCAATGTGGTGATGCGCATCGTCAACCCGGCGGATGTGGCCCTGGACTCCATAGAGATCACCTTCAAGGACCAGTACATGGGTCGTTCGGAAATGTGGCGCCTAAAGACCTATTTGGTAAGGGATCCTACATGTTGCTAGGCAGGATCTGCTCTAAAAGTACCTCTCCTCCTCCCCCAGACCGACACCTGTGTGTATGTAAACAAGAAGATTGACTACAACGACATGCAGATCCGCTGCCAGGTGTACGAAATGTGGTCGCAGGGCGAACGCGTGGCCAGCGGCGTCATCACGGAGGACACCAAGATCGTCTTTCGCAGCAGCACCTCCATGGTCTATCTCTTCCTACAGATGTCCTCAGAGATGTGGGACTTTGATATCCACGGAGATCTGTACTTTGAGAAGGCTGTAAATGGCTTTCTGACTGAACTGTTCCAGAAATGGCGTAAGCTGAGCTGCAATCATGAGGTCACCATCGTACTCTTCTCCCGCACCTTCTATGCGGCCAAATCCCTAGATGAGTTTCCCGAACACATGCGCGATTGCCTGCAGCAGGACTACAAGGGTCGCTTCTACGAGGATTTCTACCGCGTGGCCATTCAAAACGAAAGGTGTGATGATTGGTGCACTGTGCTGGGGCAACTGCGCAAGTTATTCACCTCCTACCAGGTGGGTTTATTTTTTCTGATGCTTTTTATGCTGGTTAACTCACTTTTTAATCAACAGGCCACAGTGCTGCGTTACCATGAAAGGGAGAACATGAAGATTCCCCCGGCCACCAATTCCTCTGCCACACAGGGCAACTTTCTGGAGGTACTCAACATCTCACTGAACACCTTTGAGAAGCACTACCTGGACAGGACCTTTGACCGCACTGGACAGCTCTCCGTGGTCATTACGCCGGGAGTGGGAGTCTTCTCCGTTGATCGCGAGCTGACCAACATCACCAAGCAGCGCATTATCGACAATGGAGTGGGCAGCGATCTGGTCTGCGTGGGAGAGCAGCCCTTACATGCAGTTCCTCTTCTCAAATTCCACAACAAGGACACTACTTTGACCTCCGCCGATGATTATTCCCTGCCCCACTGGATTAATCTGAGTTTTTACTCCACCAACAAGAAGATAGCTTACTCCAGCTTTATACCCCGGATCAAGCTGCCTCTCTTTGGCTCCCAGCTGACGCTCCACGATGTGGGCGTGGGCGATGGGGAGGGCGAGGAGAACGAGCGTCACTTCCTGAGCTGCAATCAGTCGGAGTACAAGCACAACTCGCTCTTCGATTACGATGCGTATGACGAGCAGATCTTCCAGCCGCTGCCCGCTCAGAGTACTTGGTAGAATTGTGCTTTTACAAGGACTGCTTTGATCATATAATGTATCTGTCTCTTCTCCCAGCTCCTTGCAGCGCATAGTGCGCGCCAAGAAGACATCGGTGCCCAGCTTGGAGACCTATGCTTACAGGAACAACGACTGGGAGAACCTCACGCCCACTCAAATACCGTCTATGCGTCGCAAGATGTCCGATCCAGACATTCACCATGGAACCTCTGCAATGCTGGCGGCTTTGGTAAGTTATTGACTACTATCCTGGATCTTCCTAACTCTTTCCCTTTTGATTTTAGCAACCGGACACCACGAATCTCTCCGAGTCACTGGCTTCAGAAAAGAACTCGCGCCGCACGATCGTCAGCATTGCGCCCATAGTGCGTCCTGGTCGCGCCCTCATCAATCCCTTTGATCCCTCACAAGTGACCATCAAGCTGACCTCCAATCGTCGCCGCTGGACGCACATCTTCCCCAAGGGTCCAACGGGAGTGCTCATACAGCAGCATCACTACCAAGCGGTGCCGGCGAAAACCACACAGGCGGGTCAGCAGAGACCCCTACAGCAGATCCAAAACAATAGTCAGTCTGGCAGTAACAACAACAATGACCAGGAGGATTGTGGATGCGAGAATGGCGAGCAGTACGACCGAGTGTCCAGCCATTCGCTGCTCAGCAAGTCGGCCTCCTCGCAGAGCTTTGTGATGGGTGATGAGAAAATTGATTGTAAGTTGGAGTGCCAACTAAAGTTAGACCACCTAAACTAATATTATTTTGTATGCACAGTCTTTAAGCGGCGCCAGAACTCACTGATGAACGCTCTGCCCGCCAATGTGCCCAACCTGACGGCCACCCAGGCCAAGTCCTATCTCTGGGGAGCCACCGGGGAGCAGGAGTGGACGCCAGCAATTACCACGGGTAAGTGTTGGTCAAACAGTTATGGGGCTTTTGTATTTTAGAGATCGTATCGCGGGCCACCAGTTGAGATGTCCTTTAAGCATTCAGTACAAAAGTGAATCCCAAGCAGAAATGTTCCTCCAGTTCCTGCTTCTAACGCTTCTTTTGGGCTACCAAATCGGAGCCAAGGAAAGCTTCGTGCGTCCCTCGCACCTGGCTCAGTTTCTGGGCAGGATCGGTCGCGTGCATCGCCTGCATGCCATCACCATAGTCAACAGCTGGGAATCGGTTAGTCCCAGCTTTATGGATGACCTGCATCACGGGCTGATGGCCAATAGCAGCAATCACTTTTATTTGCTGCCACAGATGACGGCCACGAATGGAAATGCCTCGCAAGTGCTCTTCAGTCGGCTGCAGGATGAGGGGACGTTGTACTTGGTGTTTGCTATGGATGCCAGGGATTCAGTGGTGGAATGGTATGCGAAAAGAGCGCGGGGAAGACGCTACTCCAAAACCATGTTCCTGCTGAGAAAGCAGGAAACGCAGGAGTCGCTGAAATACTTCTTCAAGCTTCTCTGGAAGCTGCAATTCCGATCCGCTTTGGTGGTGGTGGCTGCCGAAAAGTTCTACAAAATGGATCCGTATCCCGCTGTTCGGGTGATCCGCATGCGAAGGCTGTCCTCCTACGATCCGCATCACCTGTTTCCGCCTCCGAATCGCGGGAACTTCAGAGGCTATAGGATCCGCATGCCCGTTCAGCAGGATGTGCCGAATACGTTTTGGTATCAGAACCTCCGGACGAAGGCCTGGGAGCTGGAGGGCCTGGGCGGCATCCTGATCAACCAGCTGATGAAGCATTTGAATGTGACCATGGATCTGTTCCGCTTTGAGGTGAATGGTTCCAATGTGATGAATATGTGTGCTCTCATGGATCTGATTGTTAAAGGCGAGGTGGAGTTGAGTCCCCATTTGTACGATACTTTGCACCCAAACAACGAAGTGGACTACTCCTATCCCACGCAGGTGGCTCCACGCTGCTTCATGATCCCTTTGGACAATGAGATATCGAGGAGCCTGTATGTGTTCCTGCCCTTCAGTTTCCACCTTTGGTTGTGCTTGCTGTTTACCCTGCTCATGGTGCAGTTCGTCTATGTGCGAAGGCTTATGCCGGAGGGGCATCTCTGGACCATCTTAGGAGTACCAGGAGCTGGTTCACCCAGATGTAGGAAGCGCAAAGCAGGGAGGGCCCTCTGCACCTTTCTGATTCTCGCTGGGATCTTCACACTCGTCCAATCGTACAGCACTAAACTCACCTCCTTTCTGACTGTAACCCTTACAAGTAGACCTGCCAGCAGCTTGGAGGAGCTGTTCCAGCTGCCCTACAGCATCCTTGTGCTCCCCTCCGATGTGGACGCCATTGTGGGTTCCCTCGGCCATGCAGAGCAGTTTGCTAAGAAGTTTAGCTTTACAAATGAAGAGGATTTCGACCTAAAAAGAAAAGCCATGGATCCCGAGTTCATCTATCCTATTAGCAATATCCGTTGGCGTTTCTTTGACCTGCAGCAGCGCTTTCTGCGGAAGAAGCGTTTCTATTTCTCCAGGATCTGCCATGGCTCCTATCCCTATCAGTATCAGCTGAGTGTGGACTCGCATCTTAAGGATGCGCTGCATCGCTTTGTCCTTCATGTTCAGCAGGGTGGACTGCAGGATCTTTGGCTGGAGACCTGCTTTAGGAAGGCCCATCGCATCGGTTATCTGAAGGACTTCTCCACCTTGGCGGAGCTGGAGGAGAAGCTACGGCTGCGACCGCTAGCTCTGAATTTGCTGGTGCCCGCCTTCAGTCTGTTTCTGTGCGGACTGGTGGGCAGCGGCATTGCCTTTCTGGTGGAGATCCGCCAGGGCTTTGGGTGCAGAAAGCCACCGCCCACTAACTCACGCAACCCCCGGGGATTAACGAAGTAGTAGCTCATTCTAACCAACCGAAAAAAACAAAAAATAAAACATCCTAGCCGAAATATAAATCTAATCTAATTTTATGTATGATTCACATTATTGCCCCGCCACGAATGAAAAACACACCACAAATCGGATCCTCTCTAACCAACGAATCCAAATTTGCAACCCCATCATATATATCGAAACCCATCGAATTCAATCCACACACATCCATCGGTCGTTTAGTCAAGCATCTGAGGCCGATCGTCGAGGGCGAGCATCATCATCATCTGGTCGGAATGGTCGCAATGGAGGCACTCAGGGATGTAGATCCGCCCACCGAAACGGAGGCGGGCGGCGGCGGAAGAGGAAAGATCATCATAGGTTTGGACAAAATACAAATTCACCACTTTTGAACTCTGTACAAAAAGCATTAGCGATGCATCCAAAAAACACACGAGCACACACAAAAACACACCTGCAACCACCACACACAAACCCGAGTTAGATATTAGATTGGTTTTTAAGATCCTTGGATCTGTAGTTTTAGAGTTGATGTAGATGTTGCTGCTTTGCTAAGAAAACATAATTTTTATGGGGGGTGTATATTTTCTTATAATATATATGTAGAGTTTTCAAAGATATTAGAACTGCATATAGGATAGCATTAAAAAAGTTTAATATTATAAAATAGAGACAAGAATCATAGAAAAAGTTAAGTTTTATAAACCTTTGGGGGTAAAATCTCATAAATAAATTGTTTTCTAACTTTTCAGTTAAATATATTTGGAATAACAGTTAAAATCCAGAAGTATTAGGAATATTTTAACCTTTTCCTATACATAGGCTTAGCGTACAAAGTTTTCTAGAATTAAAATACAAAAGGTTATCATGATATTATATCTTGAGATTATTTTGAAATATAAAATGTAAAATTACAGGTATTTCCATAGCATCATATTTGCTTATGGGTGACCCTTCATCCAAGTCTGTAGATTATCTTTGCTTTGCACTCACCCGCTTGTAACCCTCCGAAAACCTCGGCCAATGCACCAAAAAAATTGAAAACCAAAAACCCTTGCATGTAGTATACTCATCCACTATAATTATAGCTTAATCCGTAGATTAGAAAGCCACCCAAAAGAACTGCACAACCCAGAAACCCAACACAAACACACCCATCGGGAAATGGCTGGAACTCGGAACCCTCTTAGTTGGTAATCCTCACGGAGATGGTAGCATGTTGACTTGACCACTAGAGCATGTTGACCAGCATGTTGCTGTGTTGTTGTGTAGTTTATGTAGCGTTAGCATGCTTGCCACGGCCACCTGTATTTCGTACGCACACCACCCACCAAACCGCACACGCTAATCCACCCATCCGTTGGTGACTGGCTCTCGTTCCCTGGAGACTGGAGACCCACTCCTACCACCACTTTGGTTATGATTTCCGTAGTCCTTCTAGCTTGAGCGATTTTTGATTTATACAAACACACCTGTACCGGCGTTGGCTTTCTCTCTGCTCTCTGATTCCTGACCATCAGGCCACTGAGAACCTAAGCTAATCCCCGCCTGAAACCGTTTGCAGGCGTCGACTGGAAGTCGCTCACCATCCCCGCCTGTCTGCCCATCACCACGGACTACTTTCCGGACAAACGGTCGCTGAATAACGACTATGTGATCTCGGATTACACTCTGCTGCCCGATGATGTGAATCACGATTATGCCCAGAGTAGAGCCGTTTATAGGAAACCCCTGTCCACTGAGGAGGTGTGCAAGGAGATCGTTTCGCAGCGGCTGGCTCAGGGCTTTCAGCTGATTGTGGTCGATGAGAAGCCTCCATCGGTGGGCAACTGCTCCTCGGGATCGGCAGTGCTGCCGGTGAAACCGCCTTGCGAGATCAACAAGGAGTATCTGCTCTCGATAGGACGCATCTTTCACAAGATCTCGCTGATTGGTTCTGTGATCACGGTCACGGGCTACAGACCCAGGTGAGTTTTTAGTTTTAGCTGATTACTTTAAATCCCCTACTAATATTTTTTCCTTCTTTAGACATCCCTATCCGCCCATAAACGTGGACTACCGGTATCGTTTTCATGCCCCACAGCACGAGACCTATGAAATCTCCGGCGTAAACTTCACCACCGAGAAACTGGAGAACTTCAACTGGAACCACATGGATCTGTACATCTGCACGCGTGGCGATGTGGATTATCCACTAATGGAGGTGGAACCTATATGAAATTTTATACTTACAATCCTCTAAAGGAACTTATGTTTATAGAGCTTGAAGTACTGGCGGTATCGCATGTACCTGCTGCCCAGGGAGAACATTGTGAACAAGATCGCCAGCTGTCAGCGCTGCGATATATTCCCCGATGTCACGGCGGATAATACCCGGGAACAGGTGGAGGATTTCGTCCGACTCATCGAGGCGGTCAGCAAGCTAAAGCGCCAATACGCGCGCAAGGCGAGAGTAAGATACAAATGAATCCTTGGCTTGGCTTTTGTGCATTCGTGATCCGTTGCGTTAATTCTGTAATTGCGTTCTCACTCCTAATTGACTAATCGTCCTGCCAGCGATGTCGACGGGTAGATCAATCGAGGATTGATCGGTCATATAAGCTTCCTAGAGCTTATTAGATAGTTCGTGCTTTGAAAGGCTTTGAAAATAATGATGCAGTAACTGGGAAAGATAATGAGAAAGCACTGTAAAAAATAATAATAATATTTTGTTATATATTTCTACAATTTTAAATATTCCAATGCTCTTTTGGAACCATTTCAAATATTCCTATCACATTTTTCTTTAAAATAAGCGAATGGTAAATCCATAAACTATTTTTTATTAAGATATTGCTCAGACTTAAAACTTTTTACTTAAAGTAATTCGTTATTGAACTTTTGCTAAAAAAAACAGTTAAAAATGAATTTATAAAGAGCCATCTTAAAACTATAACTTTTCCCTTAATTAGATTAACTTTGTAAATAATGTTTTATTTCTTAAAGAAAAAAATGATAAATTCACTAATTAATTCTTTAAGATTCTGTATAGCAATTTAGGGATATGAAGCGTAAAACTAGAACTGTTGACCTGATTAACCATGCATCACAAAGCCCGCTTTTAGTTGCCCGTTGCCTTTCCCCTGATGTATCGAGTATCTCGCCTCACTTTTGCAGGACAGCCCCATCGCCCACATAACCAAGCGGAGACACAGTACCAGCATTATATCCAGGCCTCAGCCTAACCAGGTTATCTACTCAACTTATCTAAAAAAAAAACAATTTAACGTTAAATCGATTCATTTTTTTGTTTCATCTTAAATGCGCACTTTTTTGCTTAATTTCGACTCAAAATTAACTTTCATTTGCGCACGTTTGAGTTGAATATTTTTGATTACTTCGATCGGATTGTTTATACATAGATCGCTTTTATCTAATATTTTTTGTATCTCTTTAAATGTCTCTGTCTTTCTTCCTGCCACACACCCACTTTCGACCTGCCCCAATCCGCTCCGAAATCCGACAACTCCTCAGGGACTCATGAACTCCCCGTTCCGGGAGCGAGTCGGCAGTAATCGACTGCCGGAAAAGCGACCCAGGTTTTTATATCGACTCCAAAAAACAATCAAAAATCATAGATCTAAGGCCCCTTATCTCTCTTGTACACAAACATACACACAATACGCACATAAAAACACTGTATTGGCATTTGCATAAAAACCAGGAACCGTAATAATTCTGTTTCTTAGACTTATTAGTTTGATTTGGTTGATCAATTTTGTATTTTAGATATTTAATAATTTACTAGTGTTGCAAAACGTAACATAATCACCTCCGCGAATTCTTCAGTTTCATGAGGACGATAATTAATAAAATAAGATTTGATTTGCAGTTCTACTTTATTTTTATTTTTATAAAAGTTTTTAGAAAATATGTTTTCTTAGACCAGTATTACCCAAATACTATTATTTAGAAATGTTATATACGGTCCCTGGTAAAAGCTGCACGATTCGCTGGGGATTTGGTTGGCTACTGTTCCTAGCTGGTTTGCTCCCAGGATTCCTGAAAAATCCTGGGCCTAGGCTAATTTGTATATACATATTTTGTTGCTGGCTTGTTGTTTGGTTATCCCTATTTTTTTTGTATTTTGTACTCGTAGTCCTGTTGTTTTGTGCATCCCGTTTTTCTCAGAATTTGTTTGGTTGTTTGTTTCTCATTTCCTTTGGTTTTGTTACGTATTTTTTATATAATTTAATTTGGTATTTGGCTTTCAGCAGCATGACACACCTAGAATCACTGAAAAGCATCATAACCAATTAAACTCACCGCAGCAAAGGTTTGTGCCACCCAAAAGGGGTCAGGATGTCATACAGGATGTCCTGGCTCCGTTTATCTATCACTCGACTCTCCACTAATCCCCTCACAACAACCACATACCCGGAAACCCTAACCAACATATATAAGCAATTGGCCTGCTGAAAATCCTGTATCCCCAATCCAGATACACACACACACACACCAGACCCACCATGGATAAGGAACCTCTGATGATAAAAGAACCTCTTGTCATGCCATATCTAATTCATTTATCTCTGCTACCCCATGCCAGCATTAATGTGCGCCCCAAACTAATGGAAAATGGAAGGATTCCTCGTATTTTTCCCGCCACCGATGCTGTGGCAGCTGCAGGAATCGCCGCCAGAGATGACCAGGATGATGGGTGGGAGCTTTGCTATAGAGTAGATATCCATTGTAGTAACTCATATTCTGTCCTTCAGCTTCCCCGTGGACATCAAGTTCAGCCCGAATGCCACGCTGGCCGAGATCTTTGAGGCCATGAAGCATCCTGTCAATGGAGTGGGTTACTTCTCGCAGACTCAGTCGCTTCCCTCCTGCACCTTTGTGTCCTACGATGCGCTGATGTGGTTGAAAACCCGCCTCAACAATGGACGACATCCTCTAGAGCTGCTAGAGGCCATGCGAAAGTGGGTTGCCTTGATCTAAGGAAATAAAAAGTATATTAATTGCTGATTTCTTCAAGGGAGCGCATGATCTGCCATGCTTCTGGTGATTGGAAGAAGCCAGTGGTGCCTGGCTTTGTCTTCTACTATGTGGTGCAGCAGGATAAGAATGCCAAAGGTGGTTAGGTTTAAAGTTATATTTGTTCTTTGCCTTAATATCTTTAATATAACCTTTATATCGTTTCCCTTTCCTTTAGATTACGCCCCGCCTTTGAGTGATTACAGCGCCTTTGTCAACGAATGGCTGGAGATCGAGTTCCAGGGATGTAACTTCCTCTGGCATGATGAGCCGGTGACCACTCCAGTGCCCAATTTTCTGAGGGACTCTCCAGCTCCTCAATCCTGGACAGAAACCTGCAGTAACAGTTCGTTTTTCTTCATTAAACCTTAAATACTTGTATTGTAATCAATCATAAATTCTAGAACGCGTCTACCGCCAGTCGCATCTGGAGATCGATGTGAACCAGAAGAGCGATCGAATGGAGTGGGGTCATGTCAAACATCACACTGTGCTGCAGCCCAGGTTCGCCTTTGAGATTGTGGTCGAGTGGGTCACCTCATCGGGTCCCATAGTGGCTGATTTGGTTAGTAGAATCTATAGTTTCTTGATATAATAGATCTCTTATGGAATCTTTTTGACTACTACAGATTGGGGGATGGATGCGAAAGGCGAATCAGTTTAATTTCCTGGTCTCAGTGCCAGCAGATCCCATGGCAGAGCCCTTCACCAAGAAATCAGATCCTCTGAGGGGTCCCATTTTCATTCCGCTATGCACGACATTCCTGCCCAATGGAGCTGCTTTGTTTGATGGTACTTTCAGTTTCTAATTTTTACTTGATCACTTAATTTATTCCTTAAATTTATAATATGTTTCAGAGTTTCCCGAGGATAGTCGGTCGGATCGCATGCTGTTCTTGCAGGAGGCCATCTTGGCTAAGTTTGGATTTTTGCCCTGCGTTTTGGAAAAGAAATACAGCGTTGGAAAGGATGTGAGTGTATCCTTTAGATCTTCTTTAAGGATTTAACATTATAACTTAACTCTTGTAGTTGCCCAAGGAGTATCAGTATGTGCACTGTACGGGCAATATGTTTGCTTTGATACGGTAAGATATAGGAATCTTTATACCCCTAGATATATATTTTAATCTCCCATTCTTCCAGCTGCGCCACGAACAACTATCAGGTGGAATCTCCCATCCTCCAAGAGGCGAATGTCACGCGTTGCGTCTATGGCCACACAAACAACACGAATGTGCCCAAGAAGGTGGGTTTCCTGTGGGCCTGGAATCACATGATACCCAACAAGAAGTGGAAGGCACAGACCATCAATAACTCCGCCGACGGGGAGCTCTTTCAGCTGAAGATGCTGAAGGATTTCCGTGAGTTCTGCTCAAACAGCGATCAGCGTTTGTCCACTTTCTGGTCACAATCCCAGGAACTGAAGCGCCGGGCCCAGAAGTTCGAGAATAACAACAATAATACCGATGAGGTGAAGATTAGAGCTTAATAAAAGAATAAGTTTTGAATTGTACATAAACAATATTTAGACTATATATAAATTGGATCGAATACAAAATAAAAACGTCTTTTCTTACTCTTACTAGAAATTGCATTTATTTATCGTAATAAACTCAACACGTACATAATTTCCAGGGGATAGAAAAGTTGAATGGCAATACACATTCGATAAGCTTAGGGGTCTTAAATGCTGCTAGGGGTCTCGTGTGTTCGTCGAATCCGCCCTTCTTTTAGGGCGAGTAGTCAATAGATATATAGATATATATAGGTGGATCCTTGACTAAAGCTAACCTATTTGGCTCTCATCTTCTTGGGGGTTTCGCTTGCATTTGTGACGGCTTTGGTCGTATGGTGTTGGTGGTGTTATGGAGATATTAGTTTGTAGTTTACTATCATGATGACCTGGTTACGGCTTACTGGTGCTGTTTTGTTGATGGTGCTGCTGCGTTGCCTTTGCTGCTGCTGGTGATTGTTGCTTAAATGCTTTGGTATGCTGGCGAGCGCCATAACGTTTATTCATCATCCCGCAGGAACAAGGCCAGCTGCTCACGATCCCGCTGCAGCCAGGCGGCATTCAGGCGGATCGTCTCCACCGCCTGGGATACGGTACGCTCGCAGCCGGGAATCTGGTTGGTCTGGAAGAACTCCTCCACCTCCTTGGCGCGCTCCTCGGAGGCAAAGTTCTCGATGAGATACTTGATTAGTCGGGAGAGTAAGAAGCCGCCCTGTAGAGAAAAAATATATATTTAAGGTCTGCCTTGCATATAAACAGATTAATAATTCCCCTCACCTGGTAGCGTTCCAGCAACTTCTTGTTGTTCTCCCTGAAAAAGTCCCAGGCCATGTCACGACCCTTGGGATTGATGGCCACGGCGACAATTACAAAGACAGCGTCCTGAGCCCTAACTTCTCCCTAGAAAATACAAAATAAATAAATTCAAAAGCTCAATCCTCTAAAGAAGAACTACCCACCGACATGGCAAAGTCAATGACGCGTCGCAACAGCTTAACATCCCCGCAGCAGCCCAGGGCTCGCGAGATGCGATCCTGTTCCTCGTGCAGATCGGTGGCCCTGTACAGGTTGAGCATCTCCTCGAAGATCTTCTCGTCGCCATCCTGCAGCACAGCCTTGTAGCAGGTGGTGCGCAGATCCGCGGGCAGCGGATTGGTTCCATTTACATGACCGCGGAAGCGTAGTTGCGCCTCCTCGATGGTATCTTCGCTGCGGAAGGAGACGAGCCGGGTAAGCACAAGGCTCCTGAGCAAAGTGTCCAGATGGTTCTCGCCATCGCGTGGCTCCCAGCTTAATTTCTGGGCCACTGGCTCGTAAAGATTCCTGCCGAAGCGATGGAAGTCCTCCATGAGGTCGGTGTGCGAGATAAGGATGTGCAGATTGGTCAGCGAGTTGGTGATCGCCGTCCACACCGTGTAGTTCGTCTCGTTCCTGTACGAATCCACCAGAGCCAAGACCTCGGCCGTGCTGGCATGACCCGCCTGCACCATGGCAAACATATCATCGATCAGTCCCAGACGATCCAGCGGCGGCAACTCCATCTTCTCCACAGCCGGCATCAGCTGCTCCAGCATCTCTTTCGAGTAACGAGTGCGGTAGTAGCCCACCGTTCCCGGGTTTATCTTGATCCAATCGTCCTTGTCGACGTTTTCCAGGGTCACCTCCATGGAGGTCTTGTCCAGCAGGAAGGTCTTGGCAATCCCTGTGGGATTCTTCGCGGTGGAAACCGAAATGGGCACCACCCAAAGGCAATTCTCATCCGCCGGCGAACCATCTGCTGTGAACTTGCACTGCTTCAACCTCAACAAACGTTGATTCTTGCCCGTCTGCTCCGATTCCACGCTGACCACCGGGAAGCCCTTGTGCTGTGTCCACGAGGTCATCACATCGCCCACATTCTTGGAGCTGGCCTCCTGCAGAGCAGCCCACAAGTCCTCGGTGCAGGTGTTGCCATACTGATGGCGATTGAGATACAGATTCATGCCCTTCTTGAAGTCCGCCTCACCGATGTAGTCGTGCAGCATGCGAATCACCGAGGCACCCTTGTTGTAGCTGATCTCATCGAAGATCTCGTCGATTTCGGAGGGATGCCCAACGGGCACCTCGATGGGATGCGAGTTCTTCAGGGAGTCCAGCTCCAGGGCTCGCGTATACATGTCAGTGACGAATTGCGTCCAAATATCGTACTCGGGGAAGAGGTGATGCACGCACAGGAACTCCACGAAAGAGGCATAGCCCTCGTTTAACCAGAGGTGGGTCCACCACTCCATGGTAACAAGATTGCCTGCAAGAAAAGAGTTCAATTAGATGATGCTATATAAACAGAAAAAAAATCCGATATGAAATAGGGACAATTCTAACTTAGCCCAAATGATTAATTTCAAATTAATGATTTAATTATCTCAACTTGGTGCTTTATCATATCAGTTATTTCATAAAAATTTAAAAAAACAGGTACCATTAATGAAAAATGATCTTGATCTTAAAAACATATAAAATTGACCTGCACATATCACTCTGATCTTTTGTCACCATTCTTCTGTGCAGTGAATTACGGTAACCTATTTGAAAATTCCTATTTATTTTGATAACAAAATATTCCAGGGGAATACCCTTACAGAACAATACAATAACTCTCTGAATCTCATTCATATTAAACCCCAAAGTCAAGACATTGACACTAAAACCCCAAAAGAAGAATCAATTCTCAAGTAATCTGCATACCAAATTGAGTTTCAGGTGCTTCTGCGTCAGACAACCTGAATCAGTGAATCTTAAAACATTTTAAAGATTTCTTATAGATCAAAGACTGCTGTTCCATAGGGAATGAATCCCCTTCACCGGATGCACATAGTAAGTAGTACTCACCGAACCACTGGTGGGCAATCTCGTGACCCACAGTCAGGGCAATCGACTGCTTGCGCATCAGCGAGGTGTTCTTGGGATCCACCAGCACAAAGGTCTCGCGGTAGGTGACCAGGCCCCAGTTCTCCATGGCGCCGGCGGAGAAGTCGGAGATGGCAATGAGATCCATCTTGGGCAGTGGATAGGCAATGTTGAAGTAGTCCTTGTAGTAGGGCAGCACTTTGGTGGCCACTTCCAGGGCAAAGGTGCCCTGCTCGCGCTTGCCAACGGGCGTGAAGACCCTGACGAGCACTCCATCATCGGACTTGCCCTCCACATAGTCGTATTCGCCGACGACGACGGCCACCAGGTAGGTGGACATGATGGGTGTGCGATCGAAACGCACACGCCGCAGGCCATCGGGCAGGGAATCCTCCTTCTGAACGGGCATATTGGACAGCGCCACCCGATCCTTGGGCACCACTAGTGTGATGTCGAAGGTGGCCTTGATGGCCGGCTCATCCCAGCAGGGGAAGCATCGCCTGGCATCGGTGGCCTCGAACTGGGTGACTCCCGCATAGCGCTCCTCGCCATTGGGTCCGAAATACTTGCTCCTGTAGAAACCCTTCATCTTGTCGTTCAACTCGCCCGTGAAGGACATGTGCAGAACACCCTGAGTCTCGGCGGGAATCTCCTGGGCAAACTCCAGCGTGGCCGTCTCATTCTCCGCCGAGTAGACAATCTTCTCCGGCTTCAACTTGCTGCACTCGTACTGAAGTTCCACCGAATCCAGAACAATGTCCAGGGCATTCAGGGTTATCTGTGTGGTGGGCTCCTTGACCTGCAAGATAATCAGTCAAAATGTCAGTAACCGTTAGGTGAGCAACCTGATCTTATGTTTTTAAGATCGAACGAACGAAGAACCTAAAAACCAGTAAGCAGAAACAGTTAGCCAAGTTAGCCAGTTAGCCAGGTCGAGAAGAATGGCCAGAATCCGAAAACAGTTACTTCAAGGTCGTAGAAATGCCGCTTTCTTGGCTTTGTTGTGGGTTTCCGGCTTGAGCCAGGCAATCAAAGCGCTCGAAAACGAGTTTTTGGCGAAATTTATACACTAACTAAGGGAGGATCCAGCCGATTGAAAGTCTAATTTATTAACTAAAAGTATTGGAATGGTAAATGTAAATCTTTCACCCGTCTTATCAGATTAATCAAGTCTTTTGCTTAAACGCCGGCTTAAAGAGCATTCCAAATTTGCATAAACTTGCAGTTTGAACAACTTTTTTTTGTTGTCCATTATGAATAAACAAGTTAAGGCTTTTATGAAATATGAATAATTAAAGTCACGTCTTAAAACTTCATTAAAATAAATAAATATTTTAATTACTTTTTAAAGAGGCGGGAATATTAGATTCGCTTTAACTACGTTGGAAATTTCTGTAGTTTCTACACTTACTAAATTCGTTTAATATTTTCCAATTTTTAAAAGAACTTTTCTAAAGTTATTAAAAAGTTACTAAAATGTTGTTAGATCTGGTTTTAGAAGCTAAGAAAATGTTTAGTTTTCAAAAACCTATTTTTTTTTTAATTTTAGATTACTTAGTTGTTTTATCCAATCTAAGAATGATATATTTCCTAACTAAAGACGTGGTATTCTAAAATACCGTTCGAAATTTTTGAAATTAGGTTTATAGGGTATCAAAAGTGCGACTTGGTGTTTTTATATCATTTCCGCCGTTGACGCAAACAAAACGTAAACAAAATCCACCGTTATGAGCGGCGTTTGCAAAAAGAGATTGTCTCGAATAAATTTTTGCGCGGTACCCTCGAGTTCCACAGCCAAATCGCCAGTCATTCCACCATTCCTTCTGCGCGCCGACAAAGAAATCGCACTTCCTAGTGGGTGTACTTATCTATATCTGTTCATCACTCCGAGTGCTTTGCTTGCATGCAAATTGCAGCATAAAGAGAAATGTTAACAAGGAGAATGTCCAATTCCATTCGAAATATATACTTTTTTGCACACGTCAGAGGAAAAAGTTCACACAATGAGGCGCAGAAAATAACAATGCGGGAAAAGTGAAAGTGGCTGGGGAAGAGGAGAAATGGAAAGAGATGGATGCTACAGTCTGGACTGCCTAACTGAAACCATACTTGTTGAATGATTTTTTCTTACTAGGGAACTATAAACTAGAAAACTAATGCATTATCTCAAGAAATCCCTTAGATTGATATCATCATCTGTAATATAATATATTTACATAGAAAACTAATTGAATATCTCAAGAAATCTTCAAAATTTATATCATCTCGACTGTCTTATACCTAAAAAAGTACAGAAGTAAACCTTATCTATTATTTCTCTAGCCGAATCAGAAAGATATATGTGCTAAAGAGCTGATTGCTGAGTGACACCCATATAAGGTCTAAGATAAGTACATTTTTTAGATCCTCAACTGTACTCACATTGACTTGCACTATGGTCTTGCCTTTGAAGGTGAACTCCTTGAGATTGGGCTGCAGGAGCAGCTCGTAGTGTCGTGGCACCACATTGGTGGGCAGTCTCTCGAACTTTGCCTTCTGGGCCATCTTGCGCTCCTGCTCCAGTTGCTCCGCCTTGCTCAGTAGCTGATGTGCTCGCCTAGTCTGCTGATGATTGCACCCCGGATGATGACGATCCCGGCCAGGTAAAACGTCCGCCGAAGTGTGCGATAGGATGGCACGGTATTGGCTGCACAGGTCTCCTAGTAAAGGAGCGTCACTGCTTTTGAGCGGGGCTCCTAGCGAGACACAAGAGTAGTCCCGGTAGAACTGCTTCTGCACCTTCACAAATTGCTTCGAGGAGATTAGCGCGTTGAGGTGGCCGCTTTCTGCTCGGAAAAATGGTTTCAGTGGGGTTTCAGTCTTATCTGCTGCTCTTCTTGGGTTCGTCGGGTTCTTCGGGTTCTCCGGGGGGTTAAGTGGAGTTCGCCGATAATGGTTAGCAACGATACTGAAGGAGGAGGAGCTGATGTTGTTATCGCCTGGTTTCGCTGTTTTTAGTAGCAACAAAGGGTGTTTTTGTGCGTTTCTGGCGGGGAAGTAGCAACACTGTACAGATCTGGCAGCTGGAAGAGCGGAAAAGCTGGTTAGCACTGGGATATGTAGCGGAAAATGCACTGATAAGCGTTTGTTATTCGATTAGCTATACAAGATTCACGGGGGGTGGGGCGGGGTTTTTTTGGGGGCAAACCTTCGCACAAGTGCTGTTCGAAATCGGAGTTCGCCTTGGCCAAGTCCAAATTGAGTTTGCCCAGTTCTGCAAGTAATGGTCAGAATGGTCAGAACTATTTATTACCGATTCCGGATGTAGTATAGCATATAGTTTAACCGAGATAAATCGAACAATATGCGGTGATAGTAGCGACAACACGCTTCTTCGAGTGGAGTGGCCCAATTGGAATGCGGAACGACTGGAAGTGGTCCAATCAGCTGTTCTTCGGTCGGTCAACCGAACTAAATGCCAAATTAACTAACTAAAACCATTGTGTAATCACCGTTCTTTAACTTCCAAGCCTGCTTGGCCGAGCGAATACCGCCTTTTAGTGCATTTTTGTACATGACTTTGGCCCGATAGAAATTAAAGTAAAATAAAAACACCAGCGGAGCAACTCTACGGTAGATTTTGTGTGTTCAAGGCGGGGACTCACCAACACTGACACTTTGCTTCCAGCCGTTATTTTTGAAAATGATGTTTTTAATTTGTAAGTTTCCAAGTTTTTATCTGTTTAGACAGTACATATTTTATCTGATTTCTAGGACCATAACTACGTTGTTGGGTTTTGTAAGTTTGTAATTTTATGACCACTTTAGCATTGCTTTTAGAGGTTGAAGCTTAACTTTAACTTTAGCTAAATACACTTTTTTACAGGACTATCAAACATTACTCAAATTTGAAAATAAAAAATTTTTTTTAATTTCCAATAAAGGTTATCGAAATGAAACATATCGATGTTTCTGCTGTTCTTGCCCACCAATATTGCCATCACCAGCCATGGAGTTGCAACTCGTTCGAATCAAGTGATTTTAAATATTAGAAACTGTTAAACGTGACGAAAAAGTAATAAAAACGCTAGAAAGAGCAGAGCGTAGGAGCGTAAGAAAAAGTAAAAGTAGGAGTTTAACTGGATTTTTTAGGGTATCGACTGCTTGGATTTTTTAGGGTGAATGCAAAATTTTCACCTGGCAACACTGAGGGGGTTAAAAAACCATACCATGGGTCCGATCGAATCAAGTGATTTTAAAAAGTAGTTTAAAAAAACTTGTCGGATCGAACGGTCGTCACCGGTTCCGCGGCGCGTTCTTTCAAATCCCCTCCGAAAGTTACGGACTTTAGCGCTTTTTCTAGACTCCTTCCTTCCCGCAAATCCACCCTTCCAATCGGCCAAGCAACGGCACCATCATCGAAACCCCGCAACCTAACCATAAAGCCAGACGATTGTGCAATCGAAGGTGTCTCCTGCTATATAATCGGCCTGTATAATGATCCGAAACCGAATCGGAATGGCGGCACTGCCAGCTTTAATACTCGCCACCTGCCTGCTGATGACCCCCGTCCATGGAACGCCACTGGAGTGGGGTAAGAGAGGACCTTCCAGTGGGAAGAGGGAATGGGAATAGAAGGAACAGAACAGTTAGGAGGAGATAGGAGGTGTACTACCTGGCAACTCTGGTGCCTAACCTTCATTTTACCGTCGCTTAGATTTCAATTAGAAGTCGAGAAATCAATTCGACATAAACAATGCAGCCAGTGGTCTTATGTAATCGCTTGACATTAGCCCCCGTAGCATATTTCCCATCGCTCACGCATGTGTTTGTGTCCGCTATCAGCTGACTATCGGAGCTGCCCCGCTACATAGGAAAAAAAACGCTTTTTTATCTCCCTTATCAGTGGCAGAGGCGCGCTTTTGCTATCAATGCACACGTCGCTGATAGCTGATAACCAATAGCTAAATAGCAAAATTCTAATGTGTGATACTCATTGTTATTAGACGTTTTCCCCGTGTTGCTGTTGCTATTGTTGTTGTGGCGCTTTCTCCACGCTCTCTCTCTTTCTCTCACTCTCTTTGAGGGCTCAACGTGGCCGGCAAAAACAACTGTGAAATACAGTTGAACTTCCCTAAATTAGAACTGATAAAAGTAAAAATGTTCAAAAATTTCTAAATTGTTTGTATAACCACCCGTCAAAAAGGTTCTTAAAATATAACAAAAACAAATTTAATCTCCTTGGAATAACTTTTTCTTCACCTTGAAGCTGCACTGTAAACTACAGTTAAACTAACCGAAAACCCAACTCTCCAAACTGGAAAAACCACTGACCATTAGGTGGAGGTGAAAATTTGAATTTAAAATTGGTCCCCACTCCATGAAAAGGGAAATTCTCTGGTGATTTACTACCAATCTCCCTCAGACGGATAGTTGTTCAGCAGGGAGTTGCACTGTAATCGGCATTTGCCACCACTTTGGGCCGCCATGTGGCCGAATCACTTTGTCACGTATGCCACAAAACATCGTCGGTTTGCCGGCTTGTTTAGATTTCAGCGATTTCTCAAATTTCCACAGTCCCCAGGGGGCATCGTGTTTCAGAATGAAGTGGAAATCCAGAGCTCTGTATTCTGTATAACTTAAAATTTAAAACCAAGTGTCGTGGAATTTCTATATCTCGCAATCCGAATCCATTTAATTCCAGAAACAGACATCTGGAAACCCGATCTGACTTGACATATAGCCTATAGCATATAGATCGGAGGGGCCCACGTGCGACTTGGGAACTTTTCCGAGGCATTCCATTAACACTTGCTCGCTTTCGCTATAAGATAATGCTAATGGGTGGAAATCGCACCGTGACGCTTTGAAAGCCGTGCGAAAATCCATATCTTACGGGCCTTTCAAGAGATACCGGCTATTTCATGAGTTATACTGGGCCAGCCATAAGAATTATTGACCATTGGTCTATCAGGCATTTTAAGTAGCTCCATTGTAACTCTCAACCACATCAGTTGATTTCTAGTAATGGTCAGGATAGCGCCAGGAACTGTAAATCCTTTAGTTTTAGTTCGAATTTCTTCAGGAATATAGTAACTTTTTAAGTATATTACTGAACAATCACTTTAATACTCTTGAAAACGATAAAACTGTTTAGAAAACTTCTTATCAACATGGAAATTTAATGAAACTTTTTTAAAATGAAACACTTCACAGGAAAAATATTTTTTATATTTTTTTTGCGACATTTTTCTGAGTTTGCATTTATTTTTCGTAGATTGGAATTCAGCTTCCTTTGCGGTATTTGTATTGCACTTTATTTTTATGCTGACACAATACTTATGTGTCTATGCATTGAATTAAAAAAAATATTTTACACAATCACTTTAAATTAACTTACCTTAAACACTGTATTAAATTCCAAAGTTCACTTTTATCACTTTACTGATGTAGCTTTAGCTTTTTAGCAATAAATTTAGCTTATTAATTCACAAACTAAAAGGAATTTTACGACTTTAAAGTTTGTGAACTTACATGGTCTTATGAATACTTTACAGCTTAATAAGTAGTAGTTTTGTATGATGTTAATGTAGTAGTTTAAAGTTATGTTACTTTAATGTAATATTTAAGAAGTATAGATAGCATTTATTATAGTAATTATTATTAATGGATTAGTTTTTGTGCGTCTCCCCGGTCAGTTTTCAATCAATAGCTCCACAAATGAAGTCCGTAATACGTAGGTATTATGGTATATTGCCAATTTAGCATTTTCTGCATCGATAAAAACGTTGACCTCAAACCAGAAGCGTGGAGGTCGACGGAAAGGTTCGTTCGCAACTGCGTTTTGGAGTGGTAAATGCTAGGCTTGTGTTTTTGCAGGTCTTTTTTACAACCATGGATAATTGGAATGAATCATGAATAACCAATAACTATGGCCTACCAATCAGATTATCTATTCGAAGCTCTGCAACTAGGATTTGAAGTCATTATAAAAAGCTAAAACAACCTGTAGTTAAACAAGTTTTTGTCTAATATCTAGCTTTTTGCTTTTTGTTGTGGTCTTTCGGTCTTTTTCCCACAGCAACAGTGACCTAGAAAGGTGTTTTTGGTGGTGCTTCTATAAAGCTATAGGGCCAATGACCAGGTCGCAAATGATGAATGGATAATCGATCTGATGATCGATTGGTTATGGGGTTATTGTAAGAGGAACTGTGAAAGTAAAGCCTTGATATGATACAAAAGCACTATACACATATACCATATACAATCCAATACGGAACTGCTACCATTTCGGTTGTTTCTGTTCCGCCAGCTGCAGTTTTCCCATTTCCGTGAGAGAGAGGAGAAGTGTGGAGGAAAAAGCGAGTCAGGATTGTTTGCTTTATTTGTTTGTTTGCATTAAGGCAGGTGTCGCATTTTACCCACCTGCCTGGCTAATTAAATAAATGACTGAATGACACGCCCCCTTCAGAACAACAGGTTCTTTGATCTCGTTTGGGGGGAGATTCAGAATCAAAATTTTAAATCCGAGGGGTAAGGCAGGCGAAGCCAGATTTTTGGGAACTCTTATCATCAAATCATGTCACCATTTGTTTTTGCACACCAATCTCTTGGGACCGCCATGTTTTGGTGTACAACTTCCAAGTTTGCCATTGATTAGGGGCTTGATACTATTATAATATTGCCTGATCCTGACGTCACTTGGCTTTCAGGTGTTGTTGCTTTGAGAATATAACACGTAAATTTAAATCCATTAAAGATAATCAATTATTTTTGATAATTAAAGACAGTTGCTAATTAAAAGTGTTAATTAAAATGTTATTAAGCTCTTACACTAGTAACAACCCAGTTTTCCAATACAAATTTAATTTTTATATTGAGAATATAGCCAAAAAATTCCAATCTATAAGAATGTATCAATTATTTGTTGAGAATTTAAGCCATTTGCTAATATAAATGTTCTTAAGCTTTTAAATACTAAACGTATGACTAATATACCTTTTTAACAACCTGGTTTTCAATAAAAATTTGAGAAATTTAATGGTTATTAACCGAAACCCCTTCTTATATATTTTTATATGCACTTTCCATCAAACTCTCGCTCTATAAATCAAACTAACTAAGTACTCGAGTCCTAACCAAAATCAGATACCAGAAGTAGCCTTGAATAACATTATAGAAAACACTTTTAAGTGATTAAAATTGATTTCTTAGGTCAAAAAGATTGACATTACGTATCAAGGGATTTCCCTCGGGGCTTTTGCAGGTTGACGTCTTCGGATCCTCGTCGCCTGTTGACTAATTTACAACGCCCTTATCAGTCTAGACCCTAGACACCTTTTAGTTTTTGATGATTTCGAACTAGGTATTAAATTTCCCGATGCGGAGCCGCATTAAATAATCAATTAATAAAAATAAAACGCAGTTCGTTGAGAATTAATTGCCTGAGTATTGTTGCAAAATTCAATTCGAGTCGCAATTTCCACAAATGGCGGCGCTTGATTGGAATTCGCGACACTTTTGGCAACTTTAATGACGGTCGTCGTCGGGGGGCTCGACAATTTGGGGCCTTTTGCCTTTGATTGAACTTAATTTCCGCAAATAAAGCAAGGGGTCTTATACTCGCTTTATATTCTTATCGATATGATATAGTCAAGTGATGCTATCGGTCACGTTTGCAAATTCTAGAAGCCTTCCAGAAACTATTTTTGCTTTTCACAGTAGTTGTTTTCACGTTCGCACTGAAGCATATCGGTTTCTAGATAAGATTACTTAGATAAATGCATTCGATTATCCTATAGTTATTGGTGATTTAAATTTATGGTAAATGAGTCAGTGGTGGTGTCGATTCACTATATTGATCACGTAGCTGTCATCGCGATGATCGGTCGATAAATAAGTCCGGCTGGGAAAAACTAGTTTGTTTCGTTTATTGAGCCTCCTCAACAGTTGATAAAAATAATTCCAGCATAGACAAACAATAAAAACAGTGGTAAACAATAAAACAACAAATGTTCTAAATATAAAATCGTATTGAAAACTCTGGAAACTAACACAGAAACAGAAACAACTGAAATTACTAGAGTTTTAAAATCACTTTGACTTTTTGAATGAATTAATTGGATTTTATAAATATTTTGTTGCATACTTTTAGACCCATTTATAAAATGTTTGGAAACTCTAGAAATTTATAAGTGTTTTCAAAGTTCTATGCTTAAGAGAAATATCGACAGTTTACTATATATCGATATTTAATGTGTGTTTTCCCTTTTAACGTCGATATTATCGAATCAATATCGTCAAAACATCGGAATTATCGTTCATTTTCAAGTTAGAACCTATACTACATATCTAAATAAATTAAGATATCTCCTAATTTCCCCATTTTCCTATTGTTTCAGACTTTGCCGTCACGCTGAGGACGAGGATCCAGTTCATGGACAGCAATTGGCAGACGATAGCCACCGCCGCCCATCAGTTCGACGAGCTGTCCGCTCTGACCTTCGACGAGTCCGAGGAGCTGATCTACTTTAATGACCTGAAGCACCGAAATGGCAGCATATTCTCCCTGAAACGGGATCTCCTAGCCGCCTCCCATGTGGTGGAGCAGGCAATTGCACGCACTGCCAATGAAACCGTGGGAGGACTGGCCTACGATCCTCTGAACATGAACCTCTTCTGGTCGGATAAGGAGCACAAGAAGATCTTCTTCGCCCCCATCCACGGATCGGTGGCGCCCAAGGTCCTGGTGGATCTGAGTGCCGAGGGAGGACTACCCGATGGCGTGGCCGTGGATGTATGCCGCCGGAAGCTCTACTGGACCAACTCCAACCACTCGCACCCCTCGGTGGAACGAATCAATCTGGATGGCACCAACAGGACCATGATCGTTAACTCTTCCATCCACATGCCCAAGGGAATTGTGGTGGATCAACTTTCTGATCGTCTCTTTTGGATCGACGACCTCGATGGCATCTACTTTTCGGTGGAGAGCACTAAGCTAGACGGTTCCGATCGACAGTTGGTGTTGAAGGACAAGAACCAAGAGCCCTTGAATCTGGCCGTGACCAACGATGCCATTTACTGGACCGACAAGACAACCAAGGCGGTTTGGCGGCACCCCAAGGTGCCGGTGATTAAGGTCACCACCACCACAAAGCCGGCTCAGGAGGATGAGGATACCACGGATCAAACTAACTACGATTCCGAGCCTGTGGTGGAGGTTAGTCCCCTGGTTCGCGTTGCTAATCTTAGCGAGGAGGCACGAGGCATTGTGGTGCGCACGGGTTTCTACCAGAGACTGCAGAAAGATCACCACTGCGCCAACATTGTGCGCAAGGTGAAGGAGCGTCTGGACGAGCAGAGCAGCAAGAAGGAGATACGAACTCTGCTGGACCAGAAGATGAAAATTCTGGAGGACGAGCGCTGCATGAACGGCGGTGAATACAAGCCGCACACTGATCTGTGCATCTGTCCAACTGGCTTCAAGGGATCACGTTGCGAGATCCGCGAGTGCCACAACTACTGCGTGCATGGAACCTGCCAGATGACCGAGTTGGCTTACCCTAAGTGCTATTGCCAGCCGGGATTCACGGGCGAGCGCTGTGAGGTGAGCATGTGCTCAGGACTCTGCCTGAATGGCGGTCACTGTAAGGTTTCCAAGGATGAGACGGAGCCGCCCAGCTGTGAGTGTCTCCCGCGGTTTGGAGGAGCTCGCTGCGAGCAGAACTCCACTGAGATCTGCGCCCTCTTCTGTCGCCTGCTAAAGCACGAGCCGGAGACCTATGTGCCCTTTGGCTGCCACGATATGTAAGTAGTCTACTGATTTTCTAAGGAACTCTAACTAATTACATCTTCAAATCCTTTTTAGCTGCGAGGAACTGGCTCAGGACAATAGCACCAACATTGCCGTTCCGCAGTACACGCATTTGGAGGTGTGCATCACGCCCAAAGTGTGGACCAGCAGTGTGATCATCATCCTGGTCGTGGGCATCGTTTCCAGCCTGATGCTCGTGGCCGTAATCATCCACGGCATTCGTCGCCTGTACAAACCCAAGCGACCGAGGATTAGGAAGACCTTTGTGGTGCGCAAGCAGGCCAGGACCAATTCGGCGGGAGACACGCCGCTGACCAACCGCCCGCTGGCCACCGAGCAGTGCGAGATTACGATAGAGAACTGTTGTAATATGAACATTTGCGAAACGGTAGGGTTATTTTATCTAGTTTCCTTGAAAATTACTAACTTGTATCATTTTACAGCCCTGTTTCGATCCCCAGCTGGTGGAGCAGACGCTGGCCAAGTCCAGCTGCAAGGAGGACAAGAAGATACTCATCCACAACATGGAGGATGATCTGTACTAGGGTCTGTACCCCAAAATCAAACTGAAACCTTGTGATAGTCGTCGTCGTCGAGTGCGGATTGGTATTCGAGCTTGAAAAGCTGCTGCCCGCCCGGCCCTCGACCCCGTTAGCCGCCAAGGTGCTCACCCAGGCAACCAGCAACTAGAGAAACCAACCAGCAACATGCAACAAGCACTTAAACAACTTAAAACTGATGAGCCTGGAACACTTAACACTCGCCAAACAAGAAACCAACCAACCATTTACTTAAGCCGAAGCAACTTACATTTCTGTGTACTTAGCGATCCTGGGAAGCGTGCTTCGGTCTCGTTAATTTATTCGTAGGATCATTTTATCCCAGGATTTAGGATTTTTAGCTCAAAGCCTCATCTAAAATTTTACACCATATTTTGAATTCTATTTTTACATTTTTATTTGGTTTTTATTTTGAATTCGTCATGTTGATATGAAAGCAAGTCGCGCGACTGACATTAGCTTTAAAAAGATTTACAAAAAAAGAAAACGGAATACGCACGGATACCAAGAGCCTGTAGATCGTAATAGACCATTGTGATTGTGATTATTTACATCTAAGCTGTTGTAACTAACCCTTTCAAGTGAGTCATTTGTTCAAGTTCCTGCACCCCCTTGTTGTGAAATGAAAGTAAAAAAACAATAGATAATCCCCCTGTCCCACTAATACGCTAAATCTTGCCTTATCGGGTGATCCCTTCCCGCTCTCCTCATCCCCATCGTGCACTACTTAAGAAACGTCAGAGAAAAATGACCCAACAACAGTGGGGAAAACTCTTCAGAAAGATCGAGAGTTGTAAATATTAATGCATAGTTTAATTTTAGTCGTAGTCCTTAAGAAAAGGGTTGAATAAAGAAAAACTACATGCAGTTGTAAATGGAAAAGAGTGTGCTTACTTGCATAAGGCCTTTGTTGTCTTTTTCTTTTGTAGATCGTCACGTTATGTATATACATATACGCGGATTCATAACCCGGATGGCGAAAGACTGATTCATATTTTAATGCGATTTTTAACTTTTTTACTTCTTTTATACATTTTTACACTTGACACTCGAGGAAACTGTTTTAAAAACAAAGGAATAGTTAACTTTCTTGGTCACTTGCATTTTATAAGGGCATTGTTGCAATTGTTGCAGATCGTCACGTATGTCTCACACCCGGATGACGAAAGACACCGGCACATATTTTTATGCAATTTTTAACTTTTATAAATTTTTTTATTCTTTTACACTTGACACTCGAGGAAATTATTTTTTAAACAAATGAATAGTTAACTTTCTCACTCACAAACTTTATCTAAATAACGACCTGTCGGGGCTGGGGCTTTTTAAAACTGAACTAAGTCACGAAAGTCCCGTAAAATCCAACCGATAAATTATAAATGTAAAGTTATCGTATGGCACATTGGGAATACTCTATTTGTTTTTAAAATATCATATAAGTATATTAAAAACAATTTTTAATTTAAGAGTTTTTACTCTATTAATTTTTATATTATCATATCAGTATATTAAAAACATATTTTAATCGAAGAGTTTTAATACTATAATTTTATAATACAATAATTCATTTTAAATAAATCTAAAAATTAAGTTAATTAATTTTCGTTTTTAGAAAAAAATATTCAGTTCTGTTATATTTTCCAAACTTCATTTTTTAAAACTCTTTTAAATATTTTACATTTAAAAATAATTTACTACTTTTAAAAATATTATTATTTTTTTAAATATTTAAAAATCATTTCCAACCGCTAAAAGATAAAAATCGGCAATGGAGTTGCCAGACGGTCGTTGAATGTCGATAGTCACGACGAAGAATCGATAGTTGAGAAAAGAGAAAACATCGGCTGAAGTGCCACCACTATTTCGTATCCATCTTGACAAAAATTTTCGCAAAAGAAATAAAAGTTAGCAAATAACAGCGTTACGGATAAGAAATCGCCACTAGAATAACTGGAAAACAGCGAACATGGTTAGTACTAGCGAAAACCGATGGAACTACTTCGCGGGATTTAGTTTTTACTCCGTTTTCCACATCGCGTGTTTCGGTTAGCTGTGAAATTTGCGCATTTTTTCGGTACTTTGTCAGTGGCGTTGCAGTGAGCGGTACAAAGGGGCTTTCCGGAGGGAGGGACGCTGTGCGTGCTGATGGCTGGGGGTGGAATCGATGGAGCACCCCTTCGTGACCTTGCCTTGCATTTGGGACTAGTACGTCACAATTGCGGACCCCCAGCGGATGTGTATCTATCCGAATTAACACCACGCGCTCCCGCACCTCCGATTTCGTCTATATGCAAGTACAGCCCTTTGGTGCCATATGCGGATTTTACCTGAGGAAGGGAGAGAGGAGGGAAGTGAGATGGGAAAGCCCCTAGGCCCTAGTGAATCTATCTATAACATATGGTGAAACCTTGTTATCTTCTAGATTAACCATATCTGCTGTAATCCTCATTCAGTATAGATAAATTAGATGGTGGGATTTATGGAGTATTTATTATAATTACTTTGGAAAAGTGTAAATAAACTATCTATTATAGAAAATCCAATTACTTCGCCATAGGGTGGTACCCTTTTTATCTGTTACATTGGGCGTATCTGCAAAAATACTTATTTATTACAAATAAAAAAAGTGTAATTTCTGTTATTGGTGAATATGTTAGGATACTCTAAGATATTTAAATTTTTAATACTTGTTCTAAAAATAAAACAGTACATTATAAACTAGTCCCTCAAATAATAAAACCCTTTAAAAGGGTATATCGATTTTAAAAACATTTCACTTAACCCCTTTTAACCCCCTTTTTTCTCTTACAGGGCAGCAACGACAGAGCATCGAGATCACCGCGTTCGGATGATCAGCGCGAGATCAGCGATATGCCGGCCACCAAAAGATCGCGCTCCGACTCGGGTGAGTTTCCCAGCTGTCCGTCTATAAATAGCTATGTATGATGGAATGATAACCGTGGCGATCAGCACATCGCCCCCAAAAAAAGCAAACATGTTGTGTATGTCTGAGAATGAGCTTGGCACATAGGTCAATAATCAATAAGACCAACCAATCCAACAATCCACGAAACGGAATCCACGAGGAGGAATTCCCACGGCCTTCCAAATTGTATTGTATTTTTTGGTTGTCCAAGCATAAAACATAAGCACATCTTATATTTTCTCTCCTACTTTTGTACTTGTACTCTACTACTACTACTCTACTCCGTTGCATCTAAAGGGCAGCACTGACGCCACTAAATAATCGGTTTTTCTTTTTGTTCTGCTTAAGTAATTGCAGACTTCATAAACGCACGATGAACTCAGAACTCAGACTGTGAGGTGTGAGGTGAGGTGAGAGTCAAACAAATCGATTTGAGAGTCAGTCTATCGCCAAAAAAATCGAAAAAGGCGCGATCCCCAGTCGATAAACGAAACGATTACAAACATATATGCTAAATAACGAAAGCGAAAAAGCGCAATGAAATGCGCATGCGTATGCGCATTGTTGTTAAAAATCTAGGGCATCAGTGAGTCCCGAAAAACCGTAAACCAAAAACCGCAAACGAGTCGACGAATCGCCAGAACTAATCCAAAATGCATATATAACTATTATCTCTCTCTTTCTCTTTCTTCTATATCTCTCTTTTTTAGTTCTCGTAAGCGTTTTTCTCCTTTTAAGTTTGTTCCGCCATAAGACATAAGTTTTCGAAAATCGAATTCGAAATCGAGCTATATTCTCGAGATCATCGGGTATTTGAGATCGAGAGAGAGATGACCAATTAGATAACTCCACTACTACTACTCTACTACCAATCTACTACTACTACTACCAATCAGCCACAAAAACAGCCCAATGCCCAACCAAGTACATCGACATTAATCCGCTTCTAACCACCAAAGAGCCACCACGTCGGAGGACTGATACTGATCCGGGTTTCGAGATCCTGTTTGAGATTCTGATTCTGGCTCCGGTCCTGTCCTGGTTGCATTTACCATTTAAGTACCAATGATTTTGTGTTTTGTCTTAGCTAGCGAAGATCTATAGATCAGCCGAACCAACCGTCCGTCCTGTCATTCGTCTGTTTTGCTAAAATATGGGGTACTAATCATTGAATTTTTAACTAGTTAATTGAAATGATCCTACCGATCACCATCCATATATACAGTAAACCATTAAATATTGGACACATCGTCCTAAGTTCAGCTCCCTGCGAGCCTTAAAACATTAATAAAGGGTAGTTAACAGCTTTTTTGTAGGTAGGGCGGTGGAGAACCTAACCAACTTAAACATATTGTTGCTCTTATTATCGTTTCAGCGTCTTGTTTTCTTTTTTTTATTTTTCTCTTTTTATCACTGAGCAATGTAAAATGTGTGTGACCCTTCTTCAAGTCAGTTACCACGCCCCCAACTCATGGAAATCGAATACGAAAACGAATACGAATACGAAAACCGCACCTAAGGTTGCTTATAATTTCTAATTTTTATAAACTACTCGCCAGAGCTGAGCACACGCGAGGAGTTTGGTGTGTAAATCCCTGATGAAATTTTGTTGCCTTTGTCCTCTGGAGGGGATTCCCCGGACATCCTGCTGTGTGCCCAGTTCGCCTTGGTCGATCGCACATAATCGGATGTGTGTGTGATTTTGATTTGATATGCATTACACATTACTCGAAACACATTACCTCCTATACTTTATATATATAATAACCACACTGCATCACTTACACACTACGTATATCAATCAATTTGCCTATCGATAAGCGAATATGTTTTATTTGACGGGAGCTTTCTCTTTTTATTCTTGCATTTTTCCAGCCTTGACAAATAAATGACAAAAACTCAAGCCCCTCTGCATAAACGATAGAAACTCATAGAAAGACTCTCTCATCCAACGTGAAAGCATATTAACCTTAAGTATCCAATAATCAATGATCCAAAATAATCGTTATCGATCAAACACCACCGATCGATAGAAATGCCCGCGATCCACTCGAGGAGCCACCTCTATATGATTAACAATTTGTTTTCTTATTTTTTCTTTTTTGTCTTCATCTTTCTTGCAGGCAGCAGGCAGTTTTTGTCTTTATTTAAGCGGTTTCAAACGCAATCTCTTGATTGTCAATTTATCTGTGTCCCAGAAAAGACAGAAAAACAAGTCAAATCGAATCCCAAACAAATTGCATAGCTGATGATCAACTGAAACTGAAAATCCAAATGAAACTGAAATCCCCCCACTCCCAGTATGAGATGCACTAATCCCTCTTCCCAATTCTAGGCAAGTCCACGGATTCGAAAATTCCCTACCTTTCGCAGCCCCTGTATGACCTCAAGCAGACGGGCGATGTCAAGTTTGGTCCGGGCACCCGATCGGCGCTCCTCGGCCTCCTGGGCGGTGCCCTGCCCAAGCTCTCCTCGGAGCAGCACGATCTGGTCAGCAAGGCCAAGAAGTATGCCATGGAGCAGAGCATCAAGATGGTGCTGATGAAGCAGACCTTGGCCCACCAGCAGCAACAGTTGGCCACTCAGAGGACGCAGGTTCAGCGACAACAGGCCTTGGCACTCATGTGCAGGTGAGTTAGGAGGTTCTTGGATACCAAAAGTATAGTTTGGTAAACTGAATGATGCATAAAAGTATAAATATGTGGCGAAGATTGACTTCCTCGACTGCAGCTTCGAGTTACTGAAGGCAGTTGTTGGGTTTCCAATCGCTGTGCTCTCTTAGCTGATAAGATCTGACTCCAAAAACCATTTCCTATCATCTCCACCTCTATAAAGACTGTATAAACTAATCACCTTTTCCTTTTTCCAGAGTCTATGTGGGCAGCATTTCGTTTGAACTCAAAGAGGACACCATTCGCGTGGCCTTCACACCCTTTGGCCCCATCAAATCCATCAACATGTCCTGGGATCCCATCACGCAGAAGCACAAGGGTTTCGCCTTTGTGGAGTACGAGATACCCGAGGGCGCCCAGTTGGCGCTGGAGCAGATGAATGGCGCGCTGATGGGCGGCAGGAACATCAAGGTGGGACGACCCAGTAACATGCCACAGGCCCAGCAGGTGATCGATGAGGTGCAGGAGGAGGCCAAGAGCTTCAATCGCATCTATGTGGCCTCCATCCATCCCGATCTCTCGGAGGAGGACATCAAGAGCGTTTTCGAGGCCTTTGGGCCCATTCTCTACTGCAAACTGGCCCAGGGCACCTCACTGCACACGCACAAGGGCTATGGGTTTATAGAGTACGCCAACAAACAGGCCATGGATGAGGCCATCGCCAGCATGAATCTCTTTGACCTGGGTGGACAGCTTCTAAGGTGAGTGGGTTGTACTTCAGAGAGTTAAACCAGATGATCTAATCTAATCTATATCCTTTACAGAGTGGGTCGCTCTATTACGCCGCCGAATGCTTTGGCCTGCCCCACCACAAACTCCACGATGCCCACGGCTGCCGCAGTGGCTGCAGCAGCGGCAACGGCTAAGATCCAAGCGCTGGATGCGGTGGCCAGCAATGCGGTGCTGGGATTGTCGCAAAACACACCCGTCATGGCAGCCGGAGCTGTGGTCACCAAGGTGGGAGCCATGCCAGTGGTTTCGGCAGCCACATCGGCGGCTGCACTGCATCCTGCATTGGCTCAAGCGGCTCCAGCCCTTCTTCCGCCCGGCATTTTCCAGGCACCCTCGCCCGTGGCGCCCAGTCTGCTGGGAGTTCCCGCCGGACTGCAGCCTCTTCAGGCGGTGGTGCCTACTCTTCCGCCACCCGCCCTCTTGGCCACGCCCACTCTGCCCATGACTGTCGTCGGCGGTGTTGGTGGCGTGGGCGTAGTGCCCACGGTGGCCACTTTGGCCGGCGTGGAGACCAGCAATGGAGCCTCCGCTGCTGCCCTTTCGGCCGCTGCGAATAATGCCGCTGTGACGGCAGCAAATCTCTCGGAGAACATCAAGAAGGCGCACGAGAAGCAGCAGGAGGAGCTGCAGAAGAAGCTGATGGACGAGGGCGATGTGCAGACGCTGCAGCAGCAGGAGAACATGTCCATCAAGGGCCAGAGCGCCAGGCAGTTGGTAATGCAGCGGCTCATGCGACCAGTTGACTCAAGGGTAATCATTCTGCGAAATATGGTTGGTCCCGAGGATGTGGACGAAACGCTGCAGGAGGAGATCCAGGAGGAGTGCAGTAAATTCGGCACCGTCAGCCGGGTGATCATCTTCAACGAGAAGCAGACGGAGAACGAGGACGACGACGAGGCGGAGATAATTGTGAAGATCTTCGTGGAGTTCTCAGCCGGAGCAGAGGCCATGCGAGGAAAGGAGGCTCTCGATGGCCGGTTTTTCGGCGGCCGGAGAGTTGTGGCCGAGCTCTACGACCAGGGCATTTTCGATCAAGGAGATCTGTCCGGTTAGAAAGAGGATCGCCTGATCCTGATCTTTGTTCTGTCATTTTTTACGTAGCACCTAAAAACGCAAAACGATGCAAGTTTATTTATTACGCCAGTCCGGAAACAACCGACCATTGTTGAGTGGCGCGGCAGCCAGATTACAATTATGATTATGATGATGATGAAAAGATGATGATTATTCTGCAACGCAGTGATTTAGATTTAAAACGAGAGATCCCCGTAGCGAGGACAGCAATGTTCAGTGTTTTTGTATTATTGCTTGCCCTCGGAAAACAGATGGAAGCCCAAAAAAAGCACACAACGGCCGACTAACAAACGTGTACATTTACATTTGATTAATTTCAGCGCTTAACTTACAAAATAAATAATAGTTTCCCATTAAAACTAGTGTTTTTTCTTATAATTGGGTTAAATATTAAGGAACAGGGGATAGCAATTAGGAAAGAAATGAAATTTTAGCATTTTATATTTCTGATTCGGATGGAAAATGGAAATGAATTCAATTTAATCATTATTCCTTGACTTTTGGATTAACTAATAGTAAAACCATAGTAAACACATAATATATTTATTTTTAAAGATAGGAATGGAAATTTTGGATAAACATTTAAATTTGGCGCCAAAAGAAAGCCTTGTTATTTAATTTATATATCTCATATACTTAAATGTTTATGGTATATGTGTTTTGTTACAACATATTCCACTTTTGTTAAAAAAAACACTTAAATTATTTTAAAATTGAAGAACATAAAATTTTACACATCACTAGCTCACGCGATTATCAAACTATCGATAGGCAGATGAATTTTTCTTGGCCGAATGGTACTTTTCACCGTTACGGCAGTTTTGCCATCTGGGCATACTGATGTGAAGAAAGAAAATCAAAATAATGAAGTGATTTCCATACGAAAAACGCGAAAAAGCAGAAAAACAAATAGCATTTGCTGGCGCTCGAGTGCCGCGGCTAACGGTAAAACGCAGCGCAAACGCGGAAAAAACGCTCGCAATTCGCAAAAGTAGCTGGCAAAATCAAACAAAGACAGCAGCACCAGCACCAGTGGCAACAGCAAAACCAAAAGCAAAGACAAACGCAAAAGCAAAAGCAGCAAGGGATTTTTGGAGGCTGCTTTTTTTGGGGCGACATTAAGAAATAAAAGGTACAGAAAGCGTGTGGGGATCTACGAATTCAAAAGGGGATTCCAATGGTTTTGGGGTAAAAATATCCAGACAGCTGTTTGTCGCCCTTTGGAGTTCCGTATTATTCAGGTTTTTCCGTTTTGTCTAGTCGCCCAGATAAGCCAGACAGACTGACGCTTTTTATTGTGTTTTTTTGAGCTTTTTTTGTTTTACTTCTTTTTTTTCTTTAACTAACTACGCACCCACACACATGCAATCATTTTGTTTGTTGGCATTTTTTGTTGTACATATTTGTGATAGGCTGATATATGTATGTTTGTGATCCGTGGAACTTGAGTTTGACTTTTCTCTGCATATACACACGATATAGATTTGCACTTTGTTTTGGCCTTTTGATGGAGATTTCCCTGAGATTATAGTCCCCTATATCCCTATCTCACCTGGCCAATTAGATGACCCTTGGGTTATGTAACCCTATATAATGGCTATCGGAACCCAAGAAAACAGATTAAAACCACAAAGGCACGTGCCCTGTGTTTGAAAGTCTGGGCAAGAAATTCCAATAGTTATGCATTCCCTTACTTATCCAAAACAATAAATAATAATGTTTGTAATCTTAAATAGAGCTGATTTCTATTAAAGATCAAGTCATTTCCTAAATGACTTGCACTCTTAAAATATTGTAGGATTAGAAAGAAATGTTTTTGTACTCTTAAATTCACTTTAATTTAATTGTTATAATACTTAATGTACTCGTATTTTCTTATTAGAACTTCACTTTAATAGTAAAAAATACTTCATATACTCGATTTCTTTTTAGATCGACTTAGGATTGATTTCAGTTAAAGGTCAATCTACTTTCCAATTGACAAACAAATTAGAACTTTATAAAGTTGCTTTGTTGGACTCACTATTAGGAAAAATTGTATTACAAAGCCATTTTAAATTGTTATCTTAAAGGTAAAAGTAATTTTCATTCATGTTTTTAATTTAATTCAAAGTCTAAGAGCACTTTCACACCCACATGACTTGCAATCTGAAAGTGGGGCTGTAAAACAATTTATAATCAAACACTAGAACTCAGTAAACAATTAAATTTATATATTTTTTATGATTAACATACAACCCACATATATCACTCTAGCAAGGTAATAATAATTAGATTACCAATAGCATTTATACCTACTCATAAGTAGTTTCCTTTTAGTAAAAGCCTGTCTTAAATAGTTTTGATGTTCTATACTTTTTTGATAGGAAACCTGTTTTCAATTAAATCTCATTATCAACTATACATCATTTCTATAATAATCTTGATGTGATGTCATCATATTGTGGTTTTAAACGGAAAATACAATAATATAGGTATTTCTAAGAAGGAAGCATAATATTTTAATAACCACATTGTGAAATATTATCACCAGAACAATCGTATAAAATGATGTTCAATTCAGAAAAGTCAAATCAACTTTATTTTGCAGTTGTCACCTATACCTAGTTGACACTGGTATTTTATAGTTTCCTAGTGAAATATGACAATAAGTACTTTAAGATTGGGAAATTAGTAGGTAGCTTTTATTTCAGGCAATGATGAAATATGTAGCTTAGGGCAAATACCGAAATACACTCCGTAAGACAACAAGAACTCCAGATAAATCATGAATCCATCACATACCAACTTCACCATTTCGATTCCAGACAACAGAGGCACCATTGAGGCACCACTGGCGGAGCACAGGAACTGCGGCCCCAAGATGAGCTGCAAGGTGCGGCTGATGGAGGACGGCTCGCTCGACGAGGAGCCGTTGACCCTCAAGGAGATTGCCTACCAGAAGCTGTGCAACAACCTGGACATAATCAGCAGCCACCGCCCCGACGGCCAACGCGGCCTCAATCCGGGCATCGTGCTGCCCAACGAGATCTGCGACGGCTTTCTGGAGAACTACCAGCGATTCAATCGCCCCCTGGACGACAGCGTCATCCGCCTCTTCGAGGACACACAGCGCACATCGCTCAAGATCGTCAATCTGCGCAACAGCACACTGAGCAGCATAGGTGAGCTCTGCCCTCCATCCATCAGGCGATGGATTCCACGCATCCGGTGTTGTATAATTCCATTGAATAGTAATTGAACAGAATTCACTCGGATATCATGATGTCTTCTTTGTGTTCATCTGTAATCTAACAGAAATTTAAATATCTGAATCTTTTCTCAAAAGATTTATTCCCAACCTTATAGAAGTTTCTCTGAAACCTTCAAATTAATCAATTGAGAAGTGGACACAATATGTAAATTTATGTCAATCATCTAAGTGCTTGATTTCTTTAGATTCTAGAGTCTAGATTGATCGGAAATGTCCAATCGGTTGTATGTTTAAAAACAATCTATAAAGCTTGATAAATTTGATAAATTAAAGAATGTTTCTAAGAAATATTGTAGTATTTACTAAATTTATTTTACATATTAAAATATCGAGGTTTAAAAAACTATTTTAATTTTTAAAACCTAAATCGTTAATTTAAAACATTTTATCCCTCTTATTAAACAACAATTTTTATAATTTCCAGGCCTGGAGACCCTGATGCGCCACAAACTTTTCGCCCTGTCCATGTGGTATTGCGACATGATAACCGTGGGCTCTCACCACCTACTGGCCCACTACGGCGACAGCCTGCGATCCCTGGAGCTGGGAATCAGTTCCCATCTGCTGCAGTATGCGGAGCCCAACGAAAAGGAGCCGGTGGACTTCCAATTGACCTGTCCCCACCTGCGGCGCTTAGTGCTCAACGGTGTGGTGATGCACCATCGGCTGCAGTTCGCCCACCTGCATGATCTGGGCCATCTGGATCTGACCTCCTGCGTGCTGGCCAACTTCAGCCTGGAGGCTTTGGGATCGCTGCCCAATCTGCACACTCTCATCCTGTTCAATGTGTGGCCCATTGCCAATCAGCTGCATGCAATCTGCTGTTTAAGGCGTCTCTGCACATTGGACATATCCATCTCGAGTTCCGGGAATGGGCACGGCACCTACGATCTGCCCGACCAAACGCTGGAGATGCTGATGGACAACCTGCGGCATCTCACGCACTTGGATATCTCGGGCACGAATTTGGCGGGCAATGGAGTGGCCACCAAGGAGTCGACGAGTACCAGCGCCACGCAGGTCAGCACCAAAATGGAGCAGCACTTTGCCCTCACCGACATCCCCGGGTTGGCGTCGCGCACCCAGCGACCGCTGCAGTTCCTCGGACTCTATCACACAGCCCACTGGGCATGCAAAAGACACGATATCCCGGCTCTGGAAGTGGCCGGCGATGCCAACGAGCAGCAGATTCTCACCGCAGCTCGCTATTATCACGACAGACCAGTGCTTTTGACAAGGGTGAGTCTTGGTTTGGGTTTGCTTTAGCTGATTCTAACATATATTCATTCTTTCAATAGGTACTCAACGATCTGTACCATCTCTTCCGCTTCGAAAACTGTAAGGACATACACACGGCACTGGATGTTGTGCTCTCCGCCATGGATCGGCATCTCAAGTTCAAGCACATGCAAATCTCCGGCAGGTGGGTCTTGATATTCAAGCTGAACCTGAACCCTTTTTATTCTGAACATCCTCCTTTTTAGTGCCACACTGTTCTACATTGTCAAGGGCAGGGATCGCTCCAAGTTTGGCACTCTGCTGCGCAACCACATCATTCGCACGCTGCTAAATGGCATGGAGATGCATCTCACCGACGACACCATGCTTCGCAATGGTTACCTCACGCTCACCCAGTTTCACATGCCAGTCGATGTGGTAAGCTAAGATTCATTTGCCTTTCCATAAACCCTAGCTAACGTTTCTGACTTCGCAGCTCTTCGAGTACGAGCGTCTCATCAAGGTCCTGCTGCACGGCGTTTCCAAGACGGAACAAGAGGGTTTTGTCCAGCGC
The DNA here is from genome assembly GCA_037075285.1 of Drosophila lutescens. NCBI lineage: Eukaryota > Metazoa > Arthropoda > Insecta > Diptera > Drosophilidae > Drosophila > Drosophila lutescens. The sequence goes on along the minus strand of JBAMCF010000072.1, from coordinate 1,870,672 downwards.
ATAGCCATCTATCTGCTAAACACACTCGCTTGCCAGGTGGATGGGCGACAGAAGCTCTTCCTGGGCGAGTTGGGCGTAGTTAGTGTATGTCTAGATCAGGAAAACTATAAATAAACCTTTATTAATTAGTTATATCCTCAATAGACCATGCTGACGCTGATCAAGGATCGCTTGACTCGCTCCGTCTTCGACGATGTGATGGAGGTGGCTTGGTCCACAATGTGGAACGTAACCGATGAGACTGCTATTAATTGTAAGAGATTCCTCGATGGCCGCGGCATGGAGTATTTCCTCAAGTGTTTACATGTAAGTCTAGGGAGTCTTAACTAATGTATAGAAAACTATGATGAAGGATGAAAGAGAGGGAGTTCTTTAAATCTGTATTTATTGTCATATTAGAGGAACTTCAAGACCTGCTATGAGGAAGCCCCGAAAATATGTAAACTCCTTGGTCTCATCAACAATTAGAATGTACTCTAGTATGCAAAACCCTTTGAACTAAACCCCATTTTCCATGACAGACCTTCCCGGATCGCGACGAGCTGCTGCGGAACATGATGGGCCTGCTGGGCAACGTGGCCGAGGTCAAGTGGCTGCGGCCCAAGCTGATGACCCAGGAATTCATCGAGGTGTTCGCCCGCCTGCTGGACTCCCTGAGCGACGGCATCGAGGTGGGTGATGGTGGTGCTTGTGCGAATTTGATGGCGAGATTGCGGGAGAGAGAGATTGCGGGCAGTGCTAACCATGCTAACCTGCGCTTCCAGGTCAGCTACAATGCGGCTGGAGTGCTGGCGCACATTGCCTCGGACGGCGCGGATGCCTGGACAATCAAGACGCCCAGCCGGGAGCACGTGCTGGAGCGCATGGTGGCCGCCATCCAGAGGTGGAACATTAAGAGCGAGCGAAACATCAACTATCGCAGCTTTGAGCCGATCTTGAGTCTGGTGCGCTGCTACGAGACGCCGCAGTGCCAACACTGGGCGGTCTGGGCCCTGGCCAATCTGACGCAGGTGGGTTGATACGCCGCCTAAATCTTGTAGAGAATTTATAAGTAATGAACCTTCGCGCTCCCTCAGGTTTATCCCGAAAAATATTGCCAGCTGGTGGAGCAGGAGAACGGCATCCAGATCCTCAACGAGCTCATCGAGCACGAGAGTCCCTACTGCGAGATCAAGCGAATCGCCCGACTGGTTATAGAGCAGTGCGACTCGGGATCAGATCGCATGGTCGAGGGTTAAGCGATAAGCGCCAAGCGGATATCTAGGATATAGCACCTTACTTTTAGGATTCGAGTTTGTTGTAATGTTTTTTTTTCCTGCTTCCTCTGTTTCCCGTTTTAAGGCAAGTGTGCGAGTGTTATATGGTTCAAGAGATAATCTCCCTTGACTTTTATGTTTACAGCGAGAGCAACAGATATAGATGCATGTTTAAGCTACGCGAGAATTAAGCAACTAGCAACCTAAAAAGAGAGAAGGAAAAGCAAAAAGCAAGCAAAAATATTATTCGATAATTACATAATTACTAGAATATATGTATGTATATGATGTATCACATGTTGTAAGCCAGCGATCTTTTTAGGCCGTCAGAAGTGTAAATATTGTTAAAAGCGGAAAAGAGGAGGATAACTATAACTGATAGTAAAAGCAAGACAGCTGGAGATTAAATAAATCCTTAAGAATTCAATTCCCCATGGATCGATAGTAGTTCTTCTCTCTAGCGATATAGATAAATGTATTGAATTTAACTGTGCGATCTGTTCCTAGATTTGTGTTCATTATATTCGATGATGCCCGCTCCCCACATTTTTCTTGTGCTCTTCGCATCATCCAGAGGATCGTTCTACATAATCTAGCTATACAAAAATCTAGACCCATAGACTAGACCGTAAGCGACTGTAAATAATTGCAAGTAAAAGTTTTTAAAAGTTCTGCGCTTGGCATTAATAATATTTATAACATTGTATGTTATCATTAGTTTACCTTATATTACGATTACGTATATATATAATTTGATTCGTAAGCGTCATCACGCCTGTGTCTTACACTTTCTTTTTATCATCCTGAAATTACATGAAAGTCTAAGACAGTTTTCTTCCACACATATTCTTACAGTTGAACTTTTTTCCTAGATTATTAATTTAGGTTTTTATTGGTTTGTTAAATTTAAATCGAATTATTGAGCAGTTTTAATAGTTTTACTTAAAACCAATCTCAGGAAATTCAATGTAAATTTTTAATTTCAAAAAATTCAATTCCTAAGTATGGATATTTAAAGGATTTTAATTTGATTTTATTTTTAAAAAAACTTCTAAGATTTTAAAAATATTTTTGAAGTTTAAATTGATTTTGAAAAATTAGAACTACCCAACATTTTGGAAAGTTCGACTGTAATTATTAAAGCATCACCATTAATTCGCAACTTTGTAGCAGAGTGTGGAGTGTGGCAAAAGGAGAGCTTCTTCTTCTTCATATGTATGTGGTATGTGTAAATTTCAATAAAGCTGCATCTATGTAAACGTTTGAGGGTGTGAGTGTCGTCGTGTCGAGCTCTGGAATTGCGTCATTTCCCCCCGCAGAAAAGGGAGGAGGGGGTGGTGGTGGGTGGGTGGAAGTGGAAGGAAATGCCAACGGGTTGGAAATGCCTTCCAGACGGAGCGCATGTGCCGTGGGAATCCTGCATCCCCCAGAGAGTAGCCCTCAGCAACCCCATTCACCTGCTCTCTCTTCTGCCACTCTCTCTCCTCTCTATTTTGGCATTTCTCCTTTTAGTTTTCATTTTGCCGGTGGAAAGTTCGCTGGTTTTGTTGTTGCCTGGATGTGAATGTGCAATATTTTTAAATTTGTGGGTGCAAACAAAACGGTAAAAAGCTGAAATAAATAAAAAATATATTTAAAAAAACACAAAGTGAAGTTATTTCAAAGAATATGGTCCTTCAAACAACAAAGGAAGCACTTAACCCCAGGGGTTACCCATTTAAATCTAACAAAAATCATTTTCTTTGTACCAAAATGAAAGCAAATTTCATTCATTTCGGCAACAAAAGCATTCAATCCATGCCAATTGCCTAGTTTAATTCAACAAAATCAAAATCAAAACAAAATAGTTCCGGCAATTGACCAGGCGTAAACAAAATGCCAAACAATTGTTTACCAGACGGATTCTGCGCACTTTTCCATGAGGTTCCCTTCAGGATCAATAACCTCTCCTTGTTGATAAGAAGGATATAGGGGAAAACGACAACAAACCGTTGCCTTGGCAATCAAAACAAAGGGCCAAGAAAAAAAAAGGAAAAATGTTTGCCGGGCATGAAATAGACTAAGGTATTGATTACCGGCTTTAGCCTATGATTAACCGGAAAATTGATTCTCTGGGCCCGCGAAGTAATGCAACAATCTCAAACACGACAAATTGTAACAAACTGTTTCCACAGGCCCCCGAAAAAACAGGGAGTATTTGAATTGAAATAAATATAAATATCATTTCGACCTCGGCGGTATTCGAACCGCCACTCGAAAATCATCAACACACGCGAGAAAACCACATCTCAACGCATTCGACCAAATCGGTGGTGGATGCTCGGGCGCCAAAGATTAATTTCAATGAAAAGAGCTTTTGTGTGGGGAAAGAGTTCGGGAAAAGCTCTGCACAGTGGCTCCATTTGGGGAACTTTGATAACAACATTTTAAAAAAATTTATGAAGTAAGAATAGATTACTTAATGCTTAGTCAATAAATTAAAAATTAGTCCTAAAAAAATGTATCTAGATTTTTTCATTATAATGCAGAATCTTAAAATCTTTAAATGGTTAAAAAAAAATTAATTTAATTTGTTTGAAGGGAGCTATTTTTATAATTTAAATAAAGTTAATATTATAAGTTAAAAATCTATTAATATAATTAAGTGTTTGTAATACGTCTTGGTCTGAATTTTCATTACTTCTTTTTAACTTTAAATACTAAAAAAAACCTTATCCACAGAGGAACAACCATCGCTACAATCACTGCCGATCTACTCAATATTCGTAATATAAAACCCTGATCCCAAAAATAAACCTGGATAGCCGGGAACAACAGAATGTGGCCCGGTTCCGAGCGAGGAAGCTCTCGGGCCCTGGAAAACCCAACCAGTCACCAAAATGCCGGCGGTAGTAGTCAGCAGGAAACCCTGGCCGATATAGAACACATATCCACCATCGCCGGATCTCTGGCCTCCATTGGATCCCTCTCGCACACACAAATGCGTTATGTAAGGTCTTAGAGTAGTTTTCAAGGAATAGATCTATAAAACATTATCAATTTCCAGCAATGCACCAATGATGCCGGCTATGATACGGAACACACTTCCCTAAACTCGGACTTTGATGAGGCCGAACTGCGTCGGGAGCTACTGAGAGATGTGAGTTTTCATTGGAAATATTTTAAACATTTGTATTTCCCTATAGATTTTAACCCTTTAACCGCTAATTATAATATAATAAAATTTCTATCCAAACTTTTTTTTACAGAAATGGAAACTTCTCTTTGATATGGTGAGTAATTCATTATATTCCCCCTATACCAAATTGTACATTATTTTAATCATTATTTTAGTTCGATCCCGAGGGTTTCGGCGAAATATCCGTCGATGAATTCCTGTTGGCCCTAAGGTCGCCGGAGTTCCTCTCCCAAGTGCCTATGAACAAGCGGGAGCTGCTTTTGGAGCGGGCCAAGAAGGCGAAACTGCCCATAGGACCCGGCTACGTGACGTTCCAGGACTTTGTGAATGTGGTGAGTGCACCGCAATTACCATCGCCACTATCCACTATCTACTATGCACTATCCACTATCCACTGGCCAAGTAACCGAGTAACCAAAGTACCCAAGTAACCGTGCGTGTGTTTGTCCCGGGCTGCTCATCAACGGCAAACTCGATTTAAGTGCAAACACAGGTGCAAAGTACTCGGCCAGGACGTCGACCAAAGTGTAGGCTCGTGTTCAAACAGAACATACGGAGGACAAGGCTTCCTTCGTCCTGGCGAGAGCGCCGCACTCTTGTTTGGCAAATGCAAAAAGTGCGCTGGGCAAATAAATGCAACGCTTACGGATACACAGTGAACGAAATGGGGTCAGTTCATAGAAGGAAAAACAATTTTTTTAAATATTACCAACGCCAAAAGCCTGTGGAAGCCACAACTTGATAGATACATTCTTCGAACATAAAGGAAAATTGAATGTTTTTAAAATTCCTACCCACGTACCAAATTTCATATTGATCGGACAATATAATTTACAAAAGAATATATTTTTATGATTCTAACAATATTATTGAAGCTCGTCTTTCGATTTTCAGTTAACAAAAGTCTGTGGAATCAATATGTTTTTAAATTCCGTCCCACATACTGAATTTCATAATGGTTATAAAAACATAAATTTTTTAGTAACAGAAAGCTATTAAAGTATGATGAATTCTGTTTTATAATGTCCATCCACATACAGAATTTTATATCGATCGATATTTTACGCAAATTCTTATTGAATTTATAATTTTTTTAAAAACCTGAATAGGTTATTTTTCTCCCAGTACTCCTATATCTCCTTTGGTCCTTTCGCAACGCTTTGCTGGACATTTGAGTGTTTGTCCTGGTTACCTAGGGTCTGGCTATTTGTCCTGATGTGGTCCGAAAATACTGGCCAGGATCTGCCAGGCTGCCTTGGATTTGAGTAAGCAGCTCTGAGCCAGCTGCTCCTTCTCCTCCGTCCAGTGGGACAAGTGACTTCTGTAGCTCTCTTCTCGGCTTTGCCTTTGATTGGCAAGGCAATCCTATTGCATTTTGATTGATTCTACTTCTACCCAGTTGATTGGCACGCACACACAAAACCGCACACGACAAAACACTCATGCATAATCAATTGCAAAGTGAATATTCCATCGCCTTCGCCTTGGCCGCTTCGATTCGATTGTTTGCCAAAGTGTCCTTAAAGTCATGAATTAGCCAGGCTGGCATGTCCTTATTTGTCTTTCTATGTGGGGTGTGTGTGTGTGTCTAACGGTAATTGTGGATGAGAAACCATCCCATTCTTTGCACAATGCATTTCCATTCACATTCCCCCGACGAGGACATTATTAGGTCCTTGTTTGGACTGCTAATGCATTTGTTATTCCAATTGAGGGCTATGTTTCTCAGATGTTTCTCTGCATCTTTGTGAGGAATTCATATCTCCGCCAGCAATCTGAGATCCTTGTTGGCCATCGTAGACAACATATTTCCACTTAATTATAAATTTCAATGATCTGCCGGTGGTAGATGGAGCAGGAGCAGGAGTACAGTGAAGGGATCGCCAGGAATTCCGAATGCCGAGATACGATGTCCGACCTGGCAATGCGCCATGCATAATGCAGGCTGATGATTGTTGCATTTTCAACAAAAGCTCGCACGTGACAAATCCTTTTATGGCAGCGCACAGAAATCGCGGATCGGGGCGAGGATGAGGATGTGGATGGGGATGTGGCCAAGACGAAAGACGCCACCGAGGGGCGCGATGTGTTGAACGTTATGACAACTAGAGGCACGAGGCGCGCTGGCGACTGTCGTTTGTCTTCCTCCTCGGATCGAATCGGTCTGCATCTGGCCGGCGGTTTGGGTTTGAGTTCGGGTTCGGGATTTCTTTCACTGGCATGGGGCATCAGGCACAGCAGGCGACGGCAGCCGGTCAAGAATCAATCTGTGGCTCCACGCGAGAAGGCGAACTGGGAATGCTCTTATCTGGAATAAAAATGTGTTCTAATTAATATATATGGAGGAAATTTAAGAAGTTGTTAAACTGTAGGTTGTAATAAAACAGTAAGTGCTATTAAATCTTATCCTTGCTTAGTTTTATGTTGAACATATTACACGAATATTTTATCTTATCTTATAAGGAAAGGTTATGAGCCTGAAACCATTTAAAAGTTACTATTTTTTCAAAGATAACATGATGTTTTTACAGAAAAAGTAATATTGGTCACTACAACTTTCTTTCTTCCCATTTATATAAATGAGTTTTAGATTTTCAAATGTCAGTTAATTTTTTACGGATAAGTAGGTTGATTTTTTCAATTCTCTGACCTTGTCTTTGGCTCTACAAGTCCTTCTTTGGCTTCCCCAATTTTCAGTGATCCTTTCATTGAGCAGTATCCACTTTTAATTGCAGTCGGTGGTGGTGGGATCGGGCAAAAAGCAGGAACGCCGCCAAGGAGCATTCTTGCATTAATCAGAAAGTCAACGGAGCTGCCAGGCATTCGATCATTCGATCATAAACGAAAGCAATTGCGCACAGCACAACTGGCCGGCGAGAGATGAGCTGCCTGGTGGTGCGATGAGGTCCCAGTACCGATTCGATTCCTGTCCTGTCCCGGTCCAACCCGATCCGCTGCAGTCCCGTCCAGTCCGTCCAACTGCCATTATCATAATCAGGAGACGCAGCTGGCAGACGCTGGACCGACCAGCTGAATCTCATATCTGGAACCTGTGCCAGTGCCTGTGCCTGTGCCGAGCACGCACCAAGAAATTCCAGCGGCTTGTCTTGAATGGGCCAACTGCAGAACTGCTCAACGGTTGCTTCTCGCAGGAATGCCAGGCCAGCTGCTGTTCTCCAGCCTGTCCTCCTCCTGGTGCCGCATCTCAGATCGGGTTTATTGAATAAACATTGGAGTGCCTGCATTCAGAAAAAAAATCCTTTTAATCGTTTTGTATTCGGCAAAAAAGTTGTAGAGTTCTAGACAATTGTCTTCAAAAAACAAAACATATAAAATATAATTTTAGGAAAATTTATGCAGAAAAATTATGCTATTCTTAAAAATACCTTTATATGTTTAAAAATCCCTTTCAATTTAAAATGAAATATTAGCATTTTTGGACTTTAACGATTTTTTTTAATTTTTGATAAAAATATTTCATATGTTTTAAAAGTATAGCATTTTCAAATATAAATAATTCTGTGCTTTTAGAAGTATTTTTAAAGATATGGAATCAATAACAGATCATTTAGCTTACTAGCTTATTTTTGAAGTAATCATATTTTAAGAGATCTGTTATTATAATCGACTGATTTCCTACATCAATATAAAATATTTTTTACAAATCGTAATATTTCCTTAAATTATGTTATGTCATAAAAAGATTAAGATATTTTTTCGAAAACACCTTTATAAGGTGGATTTTTCCTGAGTGCTGTGATGCCCTCTTCCCTTCTCCTGCCCGCTGATCCAGCCTCCGCCGAGGTGGCGTCTGCTGCCGCTGATCTCGTGGAGCGATAGGCGGCGGAATCGGAATCAGATCAGATTCGGACTTTGGAGCCGCGAGTGCGACTTGGTCGTGGTCTTGGTCTTGGGTTTTGATCTTGGTCTCGGGCCCCGAAGTAGGTGCAAAATGCCTTGCGCCTTGGACCCGGGGGAAACGGAATAAAACCTGGAGGCGATCGCCTCGCGACGCGGTATTAAATCAATGCCAATCCATAAATGGCCTACGCGGCGCGTAGATTGAATTGGAATCTCTTGGCGATTTCATTATTCTGCAATAATATCGCGTAAATCGAGTGGGGCCCCAAGATGAAATGAGCGAACATTTCTGGTTAATTATGAGGCGGCAGTTACTAACTCTTGACGGCATCTTGCAGCTTATAGGGTATCAATTATGGGCCATTACACATATTTCTGGGTTAAATGGCATCAATATTAAAACGGCATTACGATTGCTTAAGTTTTAATTTTGGTTAATGGGATTTAATGCCATTTGATATTAGACAGACATTTAAGTGGGATTTATGATTTTTCTAAGACTATTTTCCATTTTAATCAATCCCTATTTTATTTTTTGTTTAATCTAGCATAATTTAGATTGATTTTCTACTTCCTCGGATTTTTTAAAATCCTAATAAAATTATTTCTGATTTTATTAACATTTTAAAATATTTTTTTTAATTTTGGGATCATTACTATTTTTATTTTTGTTTAGTTCTTGCATTATAATTTAATTATTTAAATGGATTTGTCTACTTAATTTGATTTTTTAACATCTTGGTAAATGGATTACCGATTTTCCTTAACATTTTAATATTTTATTTAATTTTTCATTATTTCATTATTTTAAAATCTTAATAAATGGCACGTCCTTCATTTAATGCCTCTCACATTTTATGGATCACCTTGAACTGCTTTTCTTAATCGATATGTACTTAAGCTTTTCCCCATTCTTACCTTTAATCGCTTTTCCTGCATCCTGCTGCATAAAAACAAGAGAATTTCATGTTTATTGCGTGATGGCTGCTTGACTCGTGAATTGTGAACGAAGTGGACGTGACGGGGCCAAAGATGATGTCGCTCGGTGTCGAATGCGGTTCACTCTTCCGCCCACATCCTGGAGGTCCTTTTGCCGCCTCCACATCCTGCTGCAGTGGTTCTCCTCCTCATCCACCTCCTACTTGTATTTTTTTGCTGCTGCTGCTGACGATGTTTGGTCAATGGTCAATTTGGCAGCCGTTTATTTTGATTGTTGTGCATCCGGGGCAAGGATAACGACGTGCACACGAAATGGACCAGGACCCAGACCCCTTTTCCTGGCCTTCCTGGCATTCCTCCTCCCATTTTCCTCCCCTTTTGGCTGCGTTGCAATATTTTTGCCATCGTCACGGAATATTCACCGATAACCGAGGCGAGAATGGTGGGGATTTGGGTCTGCAACTGGAACTGCAACTCGCGGACTGGAGGAGCAGCATCCTCTGTTTGGCATCCTGCGGCGTCATGTCCCGTTCACATATCTCGCAATGATAATTTTTGCATGTTTTCCCACCTGCAGGTGTTGTGTGTGCCTCCCATTTATATGGTTTATATGTCGTATAATCCGCGACACAAAAATTTATCCTCCAAAAAAAAAGAGGAAATCGAATTTTTCGGGCAAGCGGAAGAACTGCAGCATAATCCCCCAAACACTTGTAGTTGGCAATCAAATTAGATTCCTGTCCTACCACTCTATACAAAGCAATTCATGTACACTATTCACAGAGAAAGAGACACTCACTTTATGGGGAGACAACTAATTACGTTGAATAAATTTAAATGGGGTGCGCGCACCTGACATTTACGACGACACCATAAAAACCCGAGCTACTACAACTACTCGACGGGGTCAATGAATGGCCACTGCATTCCTCCTACGCATACAGACAGAAAATTTTTATAAAAAAAGTTTTTCTAAAAACTTTATTAGAGTTTTGATAATATTATAGCCTTGTAATGGAACAATGTGCATTTGAGAGTTTTTCTTAGCAGAAGCTTATAATTCCCAACCATTTATTCTGACTATGCTTTTATTTTTTCTTCACAAGCAAGTCGCTTTTAATTCCCAACTAGTTACTCAGAATAAGCTATTTATAGAAGGTAATCTTAAGTAAATAATATTATAATCCCAGCATTTATTCTGACTAAACTTTTTATACAATAGAAGGCGATTCCTATAAAATAAAATTATTTTACTAAATAAAAATCCCAAACCTTACTATTTAATTTAAATATAATTATTACTTTAATGCACCACTCTAGAAATGCTATTGTTTCGTTCGTAAAACTGATTATTTAAACTTTTTTTGTTTGTAAAATACTCTACTGAATTTCTTACTGTGTACTCTCACTGCTCAGTGGCTCTTCAAGCTCAAGTGCGTCGCATAATTGCCCGAGGAGGTGGGCGATGGGAGATGGGCAGACGGAAGCCCAAGCACGAGGTGCGCATCATTAACCTTGCAACCTTTGGTGCGCTAATGAGACGGCCAGTGTCAAATTTTGACCATTGGCCATAGGACACGCGTGGCTCGGGTTGGCACCTCATCTCCTCCTCGTATATAGTAAACCCGTCTTATAGGCAATAGGCAGCTGATTCCCCCAGTCGATTGCGGCTGCTCAGTGGTTTGGAAAACTCCGCTGCGCTATTTGATTGTCCCGAGCGAACGAATGAACGAACGATCCTATATCCGATTTCCAGCACGCCCCTTCTTCGACTCGCAAATGCAAACAATGCGTGCGGCTCAAGTGGAAGTCTCTTACGGCTCACGGGTCCTTGGCCCTTCATCCTCTCTTGGTGTTCCTTCTGTGTTTTTTGTCGGGCAATGGAGGCACTATTTTTGCCAATCGTCAAACAAAGTAAGAGTGCCTCGCGTGTCATTCCATTTCCGCCTGCCTCGAATCGCAAATCAAATACAGCGTTCCGAAGGAGCAGCTGCCAGGCGTCCTTCCTCCTTGCTTCTTGTTTTTGCATACATGGAAAGAAAATTCAGGAATAACAATAAGTATATACTATAAATAGATTCTTTACAAAGCATATTAACTAATCTTAAAGATATCTAATCAATGATGCATAAAAGTCGTATAAAAATGGGAAGATGTTGCAATTTAAATTTAAACATTTTTAAAAATGTTTTTAATAACAAATACAACAATAAGATCCTATGAAACTAGGATTTAGAATTTCGTAATACATATTTAGAGCTTTTCTTATTCTCCTTAATTTTTCTTTTATGGTAATTTTAAAGAAAATTCAATACTACAGGTTTTAAATATGTAATTTTAAATTTCTAAAAGAAAGCTTTCCTATTTTGTATATTTTTTTAAATAAATGTATTAACTATCCAATGACCAGGCTTTAATAATAAAATCTTTATCACTTTCTAATATAAAAACAAGAGAGAACGCTATAGTCGGGTTGGTGTCCCGACTATCTAATACCCGTCACTCAGCTAAAGGGAGTGCGAACGCTGTACTCGGGTTGGTGTCCCGACTATCTATTGGGGCTAAAGGGAGTGCGAGGGAGATAGATATATAAACAATTTTGATTGCGTATAACTTTTTAATGAATGGTCCGATTTGAAAAATTTCTTCTACATTTCGATAGGTATTGATAAACACAATAAAACTGCATTTTTACTTTTCCGAAATATTGAAATTTTTAAAATCGTATATAAGCGATTGTGGGCGTTAGAGGGGGCGTGGCACCTTTTTGAAACAAACTTGCGCTGCGTAGGAACTCCTAGAATCTGTATGCAAAATGCCAATCTTCTAGCTTTTATAGTTTCCGAGATCTCAGCGTTCATACGGACAGACGGACAGACAGACAGACGGACAGACGGACAGACGGACATGGCTAGATCGACTCGGCTAGTGATCCTGATCAAGAATATATATACTTTATGGGGTCGGAAACGCTTCCTTCTAGCTGTTACATACTTTTGCACGAATACAATATACCCTTTTACTCTACGAGTAACGGGTATAAAAATATTAGTACTGTTAGTAACATTACTAATTACTAACTATTACTTATATTTAAGTAATTACTGATCAAAAAAAGGAAGTACTCCTTAATTTTTCTGCCTGCACACGCATATCCTTAATCTGTACTTGTGTGAAATCGCACATAGCTTTAGATTTGCAGCTCATTCAAAAGCCAACGGGCGGTGACTTCGTCTCCATCTCCATCTCCATTGAGATTCCATATACCAATCCCATCTCAACTCTCTTAGTACAAAAGACGGCGTCAAAGGCCAAGACAAGTTAAGGTACTCGTACTCTATATAGAACACTCGGCGATTCTGATTGCGATTGTGGATATGGAAGTGGCTGTAGATTGAGGAATCGTCGTGGATGCCGCCGCCGCAGCTTGTGTGTGTTTATTGTTCTGGCATCGGCATACAGGAAACTGCAGAAAGGTGCAAACGAACTTCCGCTCCAAATCAGTTTTCGATTTGCTTTTTCCTCGACTGTGGGCTGCTTTCCATATCCATTTCAGCTGCTGTTTGTATTTTCCCCTCATTTCTTTATTTTTTTGTGGCACGCGCTTGGGCAGATGTGTCACCTGGAATGAAAATGAGTTGATAGCGAATAAGTAGGGAATTTTTCAGGCTTTTAGCATATCTACTCCTCCCGACCTCAAATCAATCATCATTCGGTAGCCACAGCGGCTGAAAGCCTGATTACCCTGTAATTAGGCAGCAGGTCCTGCCAAAAAAGGATAAAACTAACAAACTGGGGGAGAAAAACAAGCAAATGTGAATTTAATGAGTAAAAATGTGATAATTAGGCGGGACCCCCGAGGAGGCCGACAAAGAAGGGCCAGAAAACAGAAGCCGAAGCCCATTCCGCATCCTTTCATCCCGGGGCTAATTACAGGGAGTCCCAGACCCAAATGACTTGGGCAGACAAGTGCATCCGTTTGCTGTAATTGCCGTGTTTGTTTAAGATTCAACCCGTGTTTTAGCCATGTTCCTCCTCCTCGACCACCTGCAGCAGTTCCCAAGCAATGCAAATTGAATTAGGCCTTGGAATAATATTGTCATTCAATTAGATCATCTGGTTCTCCAAGTCTCCAAGGTGTTTCGCCAGTGTAAACATCAACATCAGAGACTCTGTCTTGCTCCCGGGCATGTAAAATATGACATTTAATAAGCTGCCAAAGAAAAACAAAGTAATTGAGTGGCTGGGAAAATTGCACATTCAAGGTTAATTGAGAAATTTTAGTGCCGGTTTGCTGTTTATGAAGATTATTGTTGAGGGGAAGTAAATATATATTTGTTTTTATATATTTAATAAAGGCTAGAAATATCTTTGAAATATTACATTATATTACAATATAACTTTTGAGTTTCAATAATAACTTAACGGAAGTTATAAATATGTATAGAATTAAACCTACAAAATATACCTAAACCTTACAACATTTAGTAGGTATAAAATGAATACTACAGAGAACAGACCTTATAACTAAATATGTACTAAATCAACACCACACTATAATACTACATCTAATACAATTTTAATACTACGAGTATTAAGAGCTGAACTATACATTTTTTCGGGTGTAGGTTTGTTTTATAAGTGGAATGTAAAACATATACTTCTCGATAAATGTTTAAAATAGTTGTCCTGAAAATGTTTTTTGCCTTGTGACCTCGGTGTCCCCATAGTCCAAATATTCGCTTTTGTCCTTTCATTAGCGAAACAGCAAGCGCAGAACAACGTTAATCAAATAGCTCATTTAATAAGCTGCAAGCCACGAGGACATTTTACATGGTCACCCGGAAATAAAGCCATTGGGCATGCATCATGCACCATCGTCCTCATCCTGCTCCTCCTTTTTTCCGGCCAGTTTATAAATATTGCTCAACTGTTTGGAATATAAATGTCAACACGCCGGGCGAGGAGGCCGTACGCAATGCATAATAGAGGGCCCACAAAAACCTCTGAACCTCCGAACTACCAAACCACCGATCCTGTGGACCGACCGGCAGTCATCCTGCCACCGAAGCAACCGCCGCCGGAGGAGATGTCCTTTTTTGCGCATAGCCACAGGCCGCAGGCTACAAAAAAAAATACGGAAAATACATATCGTCCTGTTTGTGTATTTCTGCTGCAACGGACGCAATTCAAAGGAATTTTTTGTGGCTCATAGAGAGAGAGAACCGCCAACGTCGTCCTGTGGTCCTTTCCTTGCCCATTGCCCATTGCCCATTGCCCCTTCCCCCTCACCTCTCACTCCTCGCTCCCGTCTGCCGTTTGACCATGTCCGCCGACCCAATCCCGAGATCCCCAGCGTTAAATGTTTTGCGTCAATTTGTCGGCCTGTCCTGCAAAAGGTGAATGAAGCGAAGATACAGCTATGGTCAAAGCAATAGTAGTCAATTAAAGGATTCTTAGATAAATGGATTACATTTTATGGTTAATTGGAATATATAAATTTGGAATATGACATAAAATATTAATTTTAATTCCAACATAACTTCAAGTTTAAAGGTTTTTTTTACTTAAACCTTCTTATAAAAGCAATAAAACCCAGCTACGAAATAAAATATATAATCGGGTTAAAACATTTAAATAACAACATAAACTTCTTAAATTAGAATAACTTTTTAACAGGAGAGAGAAAACGAAGCTAAATTTAAATTTTATTAATAGTTTGATGGGGCATTAAATGTTTTAAAATATTATTTACTATTTATTTAAAATATTTGTATTATCTGCAATGAAATAATCATATATTAAAATTAAATTATTTGATCCATTCAAAATAAATGTGCTATTATTAAACAGTTCTATAAATACAGAAATTTAAATTGTTTTAAAATACTTGACCTACTTTAACGCCCCCGACTGTATTGCATGCTTTTAACACCGTTAAATGTCAGGGTAGTCGCCTACCTGGTGACGTCATGCGGCGAGCAGGACTCCGACTCCTTTTCCCTCCTTTGCGTCCAGGATAATGACATTATCAGCCGCAGCAGCCTGCGTCCGCCAAACAAACGATAAGCAATTATTTGTTGGGAATACAATTTTCCCCTATTTGGCCCTGTTGGCACTTTGTTGTGATCGCTTGATCTTGCCGAAAAATGCGATTTGTCACCCGTTTACAATGCGTGTGGGTGTCCGGTGTGTTCCCATTGTTGACAACACAGATTCTCAGCGCTCTTTGTCTGCGAGTCGTAACAATTTAATACCCAGAAATTGGCCCAAATCGGAAGGGAAAGTCATCACGGAAGTAAAATCGGATTATTTTTGATCTTGGCGTTCTCAATTAGATCAGCTGACATTGTGCAACACTGTTTTGACAGCCCTGGTTTCAGTGGAATGCTGGAATGGAACTGGAATGAGCGGGGAAAGAGGCAGAGCGCGAAAAGAAACTTACGCACGTTGGCGGGAAAGTTGTAAAATCGTTCGTTTTCCTCAATGTTAAGTGTTAATTGTGCTTAATAAATAATCATAATGGATAATTAATTAATAAGTAAAAGGAGTATATCAAGCCAGCTGTGATTTCACCGCGTAAGTTGATTTAAGAAAGTACAGAATTTACCGTTTTGTTTAAAGTTAACGTACACACTCACACGAAACGACCAGGGTTGCCACAACTGGCACAGCTTCCAGTTGTCAAGAGGAAATTTATCAATTAAAACCAAATTTGATAATTACTACCATTAAAACTGGCCGACTAGCGCTGATTAACTAGAAGATACATAAATTTCCCCCTCCCCCCAGACTGGCGGAAGTAACTATTTTGTGCCCTGAGGCCGTCGTCGTAGCAAGCTCTTTTAATTTGTGGCCTTTTTTTTTCTTTCGCAATCGTAATCGGGCATTTTAATTGCGTGTAGGCTTCATTTGGATGCGCCGTCCCCACTTTTAATTAAACACAATATACATTTTCCGCTTTTTGCGGATTTTTGCCCGCTTCGTGGTTATTTTTAATGGTCGAGAGACATCGGCATCTATGTGCCAACATCTTAATTACATAATAAACATAATTTAGTTTGGCCGGTCACACGCATAAATGTTATGTTCATAATTTTATGGCTCGTTTAGTTTTTTGGTTTTCGGGGGTTAAAGAATACCGGCGATTTGCACAGCAACAACAACAATGCCATCAATGAGCGAGTGAGACAGCAGTAGCATGTGTGGGTGTTCGCAAGTGTTTCTATCCTTTTTACTCCTTCCTAGTAGTGTGTAAACATTGTTCATTAACCCTTCGGTGGGCGGAGGGGGCTACAACACCACGGTCACAGTGAACACCTCCTCCGGACTAACCAGGAATTCATGTTTGCGGGTTTTCACACGCAGGAAGCACAGCTTATCTGCGGGATCCAAATCACGAACGCAACTCTGGGCCAATTTCAGGAAACTGGAGTGCAGGTGCTTCACAATCAACTGGGCGGTGGTCAGATCGAAGGATGTGTGCAGCAGACTATCCGTAGCATTCTCGGACACCACGAATCCCTGGGCCTGTTCCGTAATCCGGTTCGTGATGTCGTTGTTCCGCTGCACCACCTCCTCCATGGCCTTTAGATAAATTTTCGACATTTTGAAAAGGACTTGCAAAACTACAAATTGAATTTTTGTTAGAAAATATGTTTTCTAGTTATGATTCGTCGTACGAATTCTAGTAAGGTTGTTAAGGCACTGAAGTTCTAAAGGGTTTCCTGCCGATATATTCTAGAGTTTAGAGCACAAGCTTACTGGGATTTCCAGTTTTTTAATAGACTTTTTTTATAATTTTTGGACATAAGGAGTCATTAAATTACCTTAGCTTGAAATGTCACTAGCCTACTAAAAAAAACTTTTCTGATTACACGTGTTTTTTTGGATTTGATTATCTAATAAGCCTCCTTTACCTTAACTTACTTTCAGATGAGCGGCAAGCGGACCCGTAGCTTCAAATGCGCCGTACACCATCGAGATCGTGAAGTCTGCTCTGAGAACGATTTCCAGCTGGTGCTCAACGAACCGCCACTCTTCCGCAAAATGGTGCACGCCGTGGCCATGGAGATCCTGCCCGAGGAGCGGGATCGCAAGTACTATGCCGATCGCTACACCTGCTGTCCGCCGCCCTTTTTCATCATCCTGGTCACTGTAGTGGAGGTGGGTTTGTAGATCTTCCTTAAATATACC
The DNA here is from genome assembly GCA_037075285.1 of Drosophila lutescens. Classification (NCBI taxonomy): domain Eukaryota; kingdom Metazoa; phylum Arthropoda; class Insecta; order Diptera; family Drosophilidae; genus Drosophila; species Drosophila lutescens. Next base: position 1,853,242 of record JBAMCF010000072.1, on the reverse strand, counting down.
TTAAACTAACATTATTTCTTCTCCCAGCTCGGTTTCTTTGTGTATCACTCAGTGGTCACGGGTGAGGCTGCTCCAAGGGGACCCATTCCTTCAGACTCCATGTTCATCTACCGTCCGGATAAGCGGCATGAGATCTGGCGCTTCCTATTCTACATGGTGCTCCATGCCGGGTGGCTCCATCTTGGCTTCAATGTGGCAGTGCAGCTGGTTTTTGGCCTGCCTTTAGAGATGGTCCATGGTTCCACGAGGATCGCCTGCATTTACTTTTCCGGAGTGTTGGCCGGCAGCCTGGGCACTAGCATCTTTGATCCGGATGTCTTCCTTGTGGGCGCCAGTGGAGGAGTCTATGCTCTCCTGGCCGCCCATCTGGCCAATGTCCTGCTCAACTATCACCAGATGAGATATGGGGTCATCAAGTTGCTGCACATTCTGGTTTTCGGTGGGTTATTCATTGACTTGAGGTATACTTCTATAGATCATAATGGAGCCTTATATCTTTTAACAGTTTCCTTTGACTTTGGCTTTGCGATCTATGCGCGATATGCCGGCGATGAGCTGCAGCTGGGATCTTCGAGTGAATTCCTAGCCATTGATCAGTCGGAAACGGTGGTCGCCGTTTCTTATGTGGCCCATTTGGCAGGAGCCATAGCTGGCCTGACCATCGGTCTGCTGGTCCTCAAGAGTTTCGAGCAGAAGCTCCACGAGCAGCTCCTCTGGTGGATCGCCCTGGGAACCTACTCAGCGCTGGTGGTCTTTGCCATTGCCTTCAACATTATGAATGGATTTGCCATGTTCAACATTCGCGTGGAGAAGATCCGGGTGACGGAAACGTATTTCAATGATTTCCAGGTGTGAAATCCCAGGAGGATTTTTGCAACAGGATGACCAGAATTCATTCCTTGTTTTGTCATTAATTTTGCTTACCTATTTTGTTCATTGCGTTCCGTTAAAGTTTTTTTTATTGTTTTTGGACGTCGATTAAGTTTCGCGTTTATTGTTTTGTTAGCACCTGTATCTGTAGGATCAGATATATATATATATCTCCATTGTATGCTTACCTAAATAATTTCGTTTTGTTTGCTAGTTAAGTACAAACATTATATTGTAAGAGAATTGTAAGAGAATATTTACAACAAATCGAACTGATTAGGTGTAACATAATGCTCAAGGAAGTCTACATTTTCTATATATACTTATATATAACTGCCGAATCAGAAGACTTTATATATAGGAGCTAAGAATTAATCTAGAAGCTGAAAACACAAATAAAGAAGGCTATATGGAAACCGATATTGGCAGAGCAAGCAATTTATTCTAAATTCACAGGCCTTACAACACAAATTGAGATAACTACCTCAAGAACACAACTGATAAATAATATTTAATAATGATTCAAAAAGTTTAAATAGTATCGGTTTCAATTTGATATAGCCGAGCGTACACATGAGCACTGCCAGCTTTAATAACCAATTAAAATCCAGCACCAAACAGAGAAAAGAATTAATTGACATATTTTGTATTTACACATTTTGTTTTATTTGTAAATAAATAAAAATCGAATTAAAAATTAAGAAAAGTTATTGGAAATCTAAGGGTTACAGAAAGGGCTGCCAACTGATGTTGAGTTAAAGTTTTGAAGGGACAGCGTTGCCACCTGGTTGTGTGATCGCAGTGTGGACACACTGATCCTCGAAGGGACGCGTCGCGTGGCGTCGTTTTTTAGTTCGTCCGTGAAAATTACTTTAATTCGGCTTTAAAACAAGTGTTATAGTGAGTTTTAACCGGTTCGCGAGGTGGGCGATAAGGCGGGACCATCCATCCTTATCATTTCCGTGAGTTATGACACAATCCGCTGGCAAAAAACTACAATTTCAGTCGACGCGACACGCGCACCTGCGCCAATCCTTCGTTTCGTGTGTTAACTTTGGCTTTTTCCGGCGTCTCTCGGTTGCGTGTTTTTGGCCAGGACATTGGCAAAACATCGGGACAGCCAGCTGGAGGAGCAGTCAACAAATCCCAATCCCGGCGGACACGGAATTTATGTTTGTTTGAGCACATTTCGCCGTCAAGTCATTCGTCAGTCTTGTCACATGTATTTTCGCGGGGGGCAGTGGGGGGAAGGGTGCTCCGCCAGGAAGAAGCAGAAAATGATGGAAAAAATGCGGAAAAAAGGGAAAAACAAATGCAAAATGTGACAGGAACGCAACTGAGTCCTTTTAGCGATCCGGTGGACAGGAGCTCCTCCGCTCCCATTGACGCTGATTAATGTGGGATTGGGCTAATATTCATACTTATTTATGCCCTGCGACCTGCACAAGCTTGTTTAAAAGAAGAAGAAAATAATAGCAAAGTGGTAAGAGACTGTACCTTTGATTTTATTATTTATTTCCAAGTATACATTTTGGTAAATAATAAAAAATAAACAAAATGTGTTATTATATTAAATATTATTATTAAAATAACATAATAATATTTTTTTGGTTTATTTTTTAATATATTTTTAAAAACTCCTCGTAAATAAAATAAATTTGTAAAAATATTTACCGAAAACTCAAAGAAATTGAATTAAATATTTTCCTTAGATGTATAAGCTAAACTTATAATTAATGTTTATTAATAGCAGTGAATATTTTAAAATTATATTACTTTGAAAATTATATGATTAATATCCATTCATATGTTGAAAACTAGTATATCAACATGTTTTTAAACCTATTTTTGTATTCGTTTAGTTAAAAAAATAATCTCAAGGTAAATAATCAAAAAGGTTTTTACATTTTTATTTTTTTAACTAATAAAATTAACTTAAATTATTTTGAAAACCTTTTCATTTTATTCAATTTTAACTTTTGGAATATTTAATTAATTGGTTTGTTCTCCAGGAAAATTAACTAGTTATGATTTAATATATTATTTCTTATTACAAGATAATTATTTGAACAAACTTCATATCTCCAAAGAGTATCGGCAATAAAGTAAATTACTGAATAAAAACCCGAACGTAATTTGTAGCGCAGCCTCTAATGCGATTGCTCTCCCTAAGAATACTTTAAGATCAGGTTTAATGCCTTTTGCCTTTAGTCAATAGATTAACTTGCTGGACGGCACTTAACTTATTCGCCAGGAATGAAGCCAGTCTGCTGGAGTGGTCAGTGGTCGTCAGTGTATAAATCATATCAATCGAAGCCTTCCTCCGCTCGGAATCTCCAACATGACCAGGAGAACTCGGCGATCGTCAGAGTTTGTGGTGCGCAAAACATGTTTATAAAAAGTACAAGTTAATATTTATGTAATTCCACAGATGCGAAGGGGGCAACCAGAAGAAACGAGTAGAGAGAGATCATTACATTGACATATTCATGCGGATTCGGAATCGGAATCGGGGAATTCCAGGGAACACACAAACAATGGAGCACGCGACCATGTGGACTGCGTCGACCCACGCGAGGAATCAACCTGCAACTTGCAACCTGCAGTAATATGCCTTTTGTCTTCGCCCAGAAGAAGAAACCTCACACATCTCGCATCTCACATCGTCCAGTTGTCGTCGCTTTATCCGCAACATGGATATGGGGACTGGGGATCGTCGGAATGCTTATCAAGGGGCGCACTTGTAGCTGTCATAAGGCCAACTGAAATATTGGCAGAACCAGCCGGCCAAACAGCCCCAACTCCTGGATGCACTGGACACAAAAGCGTCCACTTGAGGTGGAAAGAAAAGAGGAAAGGCCCCAGGACTTGTCCTCCATCCATTTATCTCACTCGACGCCGGCAACGGCGACTGCAACTGTGGCAAATATGGAAATTTGTGTTGCCCTGGCCGCCTTTTTTTCTGTGAGAGACTCCCCCTTCCCCCGCAAAGCCGCCACTTAAACCGCTTCATTAAACACTCCATGAACTCCCGCTGTCCTGGGCCAAGTGTCCTTATGTCCTGGCGGTGTAATTAATTTCTGCCACAGTCGGGTATTTGAAAAAGCTTAGAAATGCGACCGAGGCGGAGGAAGGAAGGTTTTTCCGTGCCACAGGAGCAATTATGAAAAGGGAGTCGTCGAGTGGCGGGGATAATAGCACAAGAAGTCTGGGGAAAGAAACTGGAGCCTCAAAAGGGATTGCAGTTATGAATTCAAATAATGAAACTCCATAAATAGCTATGAAAAGAGCTGCCATAAAAGATAAGGCTAAAGAATGCCAAAGGAATTTGCCACAAAATAACTTAAAGAGAATGTACAAATTCTTATCCATTAATATTTTAATTAACAGATGAAAAAACCCCACATAAATCCCAAACAAGGTGTTAAATAAACTTTGTCGTGTCGCGTCGCGTCTAACCAATAATAATTAAAGCTAAAGGATTTCCCAAGGAAGTGTTTCTGGGACACCTTGGTCAAACAAACAACGAAAACCAGGACACAAATCAAACAAAATGCGGGGTAAGTGAGCAAGCAATGTTATATAGTTATAGCCTCCAAGCTAATCTGATTTACGGACAGGAAAATGACTTAAAGCCCGTATTGAGTTACCCCCAAAAACGATGTATATGTCCTTTATGGGCCTTTTAGGTTAATTGCTTCTGTTGCATTCCCTCCATTAACCATTGGTCACATGAGGTCATTGTGGCTTCATTCGAAGGGGAGCACTTCCTCATCCGGATGTAAAATGGGAAGTAAGGCCAGGGCAAGTCGACCGGGAAACACAATCAACACACGAACCTAATGCACGAAATTAGTTTTCATATATGCAAAGCCGAGGGTTGGGAGCCCTGGAGCTCAGAGCTGTCACCACCCACCAGGTGGAAGCACCCAGGGATCGGGATCCACAGGCGAACGAACACCTGTGCGTGCTTGCCGGCAATTCCTCCTCGTTCTCGTCATCCTGGCACAGACAACAAAGGATTCCTCTTCGAGGGCAACTGTCAAAGTCGTCGTCGTGGCAGACATTTTCATAATTTTCACATGCTAAGGGGGGATAACTCCCCCCTTTCCATGGATCCTGCTTCACTTTTTTTGTCCCTGGCGTGCCTCTTAATTGCCCTGAATGGAGGAGCAAACGGGGCAAAGTGGTAAGCGTGACAGGAGTCAGGGTAATGCTATTTAGAGCCTGCCACGCCGACTGTCACCTGCTGGGATTTGTGCGAGTGCCTTGCCACCCAAGGTCGCACCAGGAATTTTCACGACATTTTCACTCACTTGCGGCGATTTCTCTGTTTCAATCTGTTCATATTTTGGGTTGGGCTCGCAAATTATGCTATTTAGGTATGATATATTCGAGCTATATACCTTAAATCACTGTTGTAACTTATACTTTTGGACTATTTATATTATTCCAATAGGATTTTATATATGGAATGTTCTGGAAATATTGACAAACAAATTTAATGAAAATACTAAATTAAGTTGATTTTACCCGTTACTCCTTAAGACCTTAAAAATGGCCTAGCGCCCACATCTTTGCAGATTTTGTAAAAGTGTAAATGCCATTTTCTTGTTTTTATTAATACCTTTCGAAATGCAGAAGAAACATTTAAAATCGGAACATTCATTTATAAGTTATGAAATAATGGAATCCAAGCAGTGCAAACAGTGGATTTATTGCTTTCATAACTTTATTTCCGTCTCTTTAACTCTCTCTCTATATCTTTAACGGGTATCTAATAGTCGAGGGGCTCTACTATAGCTTTCTCTTTTGTTATATTCTTCATCTGCGATCTCCTTAGTTAGCTATTCTTAAAAATTCGAAATATTGCCTTATTTTTTTTAAAGAAACTCAACACAATCGTCCACAATGGGAGATGATGTATCGGAAGCACTTATTTTAGAACATAAACTCACTTCCTCTATGGAGATATCCAGATATTGTGGAGAAAGATCACTCCACCCATCAAGAAGAATTCGGTTTTGTAGAGAAGAACGTCCCACTTTCTGTGGAAGAGAAACAACTATCGTTTCTTGAAGCAAAGGATAGCCCAAAGTCCACAGAGGAGCACCAGTTAACTTTCTGCGTCTTCCAAGATGAATCACAGCTAAAGGTGCTCCAGAGTCTGATAGACACGGAGCTATCGGAACCCTACTCCATTTACACCTATCGCTACTTCGTCTACAATTGGCCAGATCTTTGCTTTTTTGCCCTGGAAGGCGATCGCTATGTGGGCGTAATAGTGTGCAAGCTGGACACGACAATCGAGGGAGTTCAGCAGGGTTACATCGCCATGCTGGCGGTGGATGTGGATTACAGAAAGCGGGGCATTGGAAGAGCCCTATCCGAAATGGCCATAGAAGCCATGGCGATGAGGGATGCCGCCATGATTTCCCTGGAAACGGAGCTGACCAACAAACCGGCCTTGGCCCTGTACCAAAGTCTGGGATTCATAAGGGAAAAGCGTCTATTACGATATTATATGAATGGAGTGGATGCCTTTCGTCTGAAACTGATGCTCCACAATTCCGGCATGTTGCCCTTGAGCGAGGATTAGAATAGTTGGATGTGTTTCCCATTTAATGAAGGCTTCCGATCGGTTTGCGAGGTGGTTTTCTCATTTCTCTGACCTTTGCCATTGCCGTTCCCTTCAATTAGCGCCCCAGCATGCTGCTACTTGGGTAGCCTCTGGAGTCCGAGGACTCCTCGAAAATCAGGTAGATGAAACTCCGCCGCCTAATTGAGCCGCAAAACGTTCGATGTCGAAGAGTCATGCCGGGCAGGGTGATCAAACCGATCGACCAGAAGGGATAATTGCCTCTCAGGGTCAAAGTCTCGACACATTAAGGAGCACTCGTCGTCGCCTCGATAAGGATATATGCTTTGATAGGTGGTCCTTTCATCGGCATTCCCTTCAGATTCATTCAAACCGATTGAGGGGAGAACTTTGCGATTCTTGAAGAACGTCTTTCAGCAGTTATTTACAAGGTTGCTTGTTTTGATGGGGTCTGTTTGATAGTAAATAAATTTCTGGTGGTCTTTAAAGTATCTTTTGATATCTTTTTTATAGGACCTGAGATGGTTAAAGGAGGTTTTTTATATTTACAGTTGTTTAAACCTAAAATGATAATGATTTCTAAGGATTATAACTTATTACATCTAAAATTTCTAAAATTTTTACATATATTATTAATAGGTTCTTGATAAGAAATTCTGAAAACAATAGGGAATCTACCTTTATCTATAATAATTTATGATAAACTAATAAACTTTGTTTACGTTTATTTCTAGTTATTATTCCCTCCACCCAAAGAAAAAGATAAATACTTATTCTTGGATTTAACGAAACCTTTATCGATGAAGAGCACCTCTTTCGGGTCATCGCTTCCCTTCGCCGAGTTCTTTGAGGAACATTGAACCCTTTGGAGGTTCTCGACGGAGGTCTTTCTGGCCGCAGATCGTTGATCTGTGATACCCACTCGAAACTTGCTACCATCAGCTTCCTCAGCTGAGTTCTGGATCCGATTCTGAGTCTGACTTTGGCTTTAACTCTGACTCTGACTCCATTCCATGCCATTCCGTGGCAGCTTTTTCGCTGCGCCACTTCACCTTTCCGCCAAATGTAAACAAAAACGTCCAAAGTCAACTTTTGGGCAGGTGGCTCCCAGTCGAAGCCGCAGCTTCTGTCCACAGCTCCGCTCCAGAGAGCCCCGAACAGATGACATGCAACGTTGTGGCAAAATACCGCGGAGGAGAGGTGAAGCGTTGATTGAGTTGCACCTGCCATTCGCAGAAACAAGCTGGACGAGAACGGAACAGGGTACAAGGATGGGGGGCAGTTGGATGCCCGCGTTATTTATGTGGATTTTTCGGCTTCAGCGAGCTGGATGGAGCTCGGAGTAGCAGTCGCAATCGCAATAGCAGCCGCCGTCGTCTGAGCCTGTCTGACCTCGTCCCCGATTGCTGTTGACATTGTGCCTGAATTTCAATTTGATGTCCACGAGGCGGCAGCTCCTGTCTACCATAAATCTTGGTCCACCAACTGCCTCCTAGACTCGACTCTCCGCTGGCGTTTCGGATTGGATTTGTTTGGCTTTGGCTTTGGCATTGCGTCTGTCGTCTTCTTCCATGGGAGTTGCAAGTGTCGTCTACTCCGCCCCCGAAATCCAGAGGTACTAAGCTTGTGCTGCCCCCGTTTCGGAGTCACATCTGCTTTATCTGGAATATCTCCTGGCACTTCCTTGTCTTCCTGTCCTCCTGCTAATTGTATAATTTAATTGGACTTTAATTGGCGGGTGTAATCAGGCAGCTCTGATTATGCACAATTATTAATTGCAATTAGGGACTAAATTAGCAGGACCTAGGGTGTTTGTTAATTTTTGTAGTAATTTATTTATTTGTATATATTTTACTGCTTTTATTGCCTGCTCATTGGGAAATTCATGTGAATTTCTTGCCTAATCTTCGAGTGTTTTATTTATTCGCCTATGTCATCAGACATCTTTGATTTAGCAACGCTTCCTTGATTATGCATCATTAATAAATGAGACTTTGGGAGCATCAAAAATGGTGATTATACCCTGTAAAGCTTAACTAAAAAAGTTTTATAAGTTTTTAAATTTCTGTATAATCAACATCCATTTAAAATGTTGAATATACTCTTAGAATCTAATGTAAAAGAGCTTTTTAGATATTTTAAAATATTTAAGTTCAGTAAAAGATTCTTTTTGAATTATTTTAATTCTATAAATTCAAAATCCATCAAAAATGTAGATTATTCTCCATAAATCTTGGGTAAAAGAGCTTTATTGATATTTATTTCCGTAAATTCTTTAAAAATTCTGTTCAAGAATATAGATTAGTGATCCAAATCACATTGTATTGTTATTATTTAGAGGTATTTTATAGTCGAGTAACCAACTAATAGCTAATGATGATTTTTGATTTGGCGAAAGTCCTTCGAGTGGAATGCCTACTAGAAAATTCATGGCCTTAAGTCCTGCTAATCCTGCAGGATTGAAAGCGACATAGAACGACATTATGAATTATTACGAAATTCTTATGATAGGCCTTCATATTTCATGGGGGATTTTCAATTTGCCACGACTCAAAAATAATATAGAACAAATATCGATTGCTTTTGCACCCTTTTTGTGTGGAGTGGGGAAAATTCGTTGACACACACAAGTCTCCTTCTGCGGAGTGGGTAATAATTAAGGATTTTCCTCAAGTTTTAGTTGCAGTCTTTCGCTTTGAATTCCGACTCATATTTATGTGGAGCAAATATTGATTGAGTCGTCGCCCCCAACTCAAACTTCGCATGGATGTATGCCTAAGCGCCCTGAGTTATTTATCAAGAAAACGAGAATTTCATTTATAATTTAGACATTTATTTTTGTTCAATTTTTCTCTGTTTATTTATTTATCCATAATTTTCTTCTTTTTTTTTTGCTATTTGGTTTTCTCTTGTCTCGTGCTGAACATTTCCGTTTCCTAGTTTCCTTTTTTTTGTTTTTAGGGTGAAGAGGGGAAGTATTGGGGATTGGCTGTGTGTGGTTCCATTATTTTGAAAATCGAATATGCTATCTTGGGGGGGTTTTTTTTGGGGCCCGCAAGGATTCTATTTTGGCTTACGCTTTGCTGGCTTTTATGCCAGATTAGCTATTTTCATTCTGCGATTACTTGAATATTTCTATTTCTCTATTTGCGTACGAGATATACATTGCTATCTATATATATTTTCTGGCGATTTTCTGTGTGCTTTTGTGTATCGTATCTTTTCGTATCGGTCAATATGTCAAGTATCTTGATAATCTTCTCTTGCTCGTTTATTTATTGCCCTTAAATTGTGGCCAAAAACCAAATTGTGGCAACTGAAAAACTGAAAAGAAAAATGAAATGGGAAATGAAAAGGCTTTTGTTGTATTTCTGTTGTATTCTTGAAATGTTTTGATTTTTATTTTCTTTGGCTTTTCGTGTGTATTTTTTGAATTGTATTATTTTTACAGTTGGATTGGTTTTTTTTCTCTCTTGCATTGTTTTTGTTGTTTTTTCGTGCTTGTTTTTGCTTTGTGTGAATTTCACTAAATTATTAAATAAATAAATAAATAGTTGGCTCGATTGACAAATTAATAAACCCTCGCTGCCCTACAATAAATAAATATAATTAGTAATACTTTTCGAGTGTCTGTGTGTGTGTGTAGGGGGATTACGATAATATTTGCTCGATTTCGTAACGCATTAAGTGACTTTAATTTAATTTAATTCGATTTGCTTAATTGATCTGAATTGAATGGTTCTTTGCTGTGGTTTTCCATAGTTTTTTGTTGTTGTTTGTTGACTAGTGTGCGACTTAATAGTATTTACAATTTGAAACAATTTGTTAGGGGCTAGTTATACCTAGTTATATATATGTAATATATATAATCGCTAAGAGCTACATAGTTCGAGAGCAGATTATGCTTATGGGTGTATAAACAATTTGATACAGTGTTTTGCTGCCGATGCTTCGATTCATTCAGAGTTAATTGCGGCCAATAAATAGATAATTTAAGAAAACAGGCAGAAATTAAAAACCATTAAACGAAATCAGGGGATAATGGGTTAATTTAAATCATAGCGAGAGGCGATTTGTTCTGTTTCTTCTTCTGATTTTTTCCTCTTGATTTTTACTTTGTTTTTACACGCGAAATAAATTCAGTCTTTGGTTCTATCACAACATTTGTTTACACGTTTCGGCTTCGGTTTATGTTTATGTTCTTCTCATCATTTTTTTAGTTCTTAGTTTTCTTTTTTATGAGTTTTGAGTTTGTGTTCGGTGTTTCGGAACTGAAACGGTTAAACGGTAACTGCAAACGGTAACGATTAACGGTAATGCTAACGAAAAGCAAAAGCCAAACGAATTTCGAATTTAGTTTTGAACTAAATCGTTGAGTGAACTTTTCTTTTCCACCAACTCTCTGTCTCTCGATCTCTCCTGAAGCTGAAGTTGCATCTGACTCTGGATCCCGATGGTTCCGCTTCCGATTCTCATATTTAGGACACTCCCAGATCGTGCAGCAGATGCTGGGTGATCACCTCGCCCTGCTCCTCCATCAGTTGGGCAGTGACCGTGTTGATCAGGTTGAACACAATGGCGAAGACGGTGAAGGCACAGTAGACGCCCAAAGCCAGCCACCAGATCATCTGCTCGTACTCCCGATGGCCGAAGTTCTTCAGCACCAGGAATCCAATCGTGAGTCCCGCGAGAGCTCCCGTCAGGTGGGCAATGTACGACACCTGGGGACCCTTGGCGAAGGCGCCGCCATCGAAGTATTGGGTGTACAGAGCATAGCCCAGGTCGCAGGAGACTAAAAATAGAAGAAGGAAAAGGATTCAAGTTAGTTGAGTCATCAAAAGTACAGAAAAACGTATAAAAAGGAAAGATACTGAAGAATTCGCGATTAATAAAGATAGTAAAAATAAATATATGCAAGCAAATAAGACAAAGTGGAATCAAAAATATATTCAAAAAATTGAAAGAAAAATAGCTGAAGAATTCGCGTTTAGTTAAGAGGAAAAATGGTTCAAAACTTGGCTAATGAATTTAAGTTTTTAAAATGACCTGAAGAATTCGCGTTTAATGAAAAAGGTAATTAACATAATGAAGTAAAGTTGCAATGACAGTTCCTTATAGATTTTTAATTTAATAGGTTAAACAGAAGAGAAACTCACCAAAGATGACGACAGATCCCAGCTGCGTGGATGCGCTCTTCATGTGCGCATAGTTCAGAGTGATGTTGGCCAGATGGGCGGCCAGAAGGGCATAGACGCCACCGCTGGCACCCACAAGGAACACCTCCGAGTCGACGACACTGGTGCCGAGAGAACCAGCAAACACGCCCGCCATGTAGATCACACCAATCCTGGCCGTGCCGTGCATCACCTCCAGGGGAATGCCGAAGAACAGCTGGATGACGATGTTGAAGCCCAGGTGGAACCAGTTGGCGTGCAGGAACATGTAGCTGAAGAAGCGCCACACCTGCAGCCGCCTATCCGGGCGATAGACGAGCACCGAGTCCGAGGGAATCGGCACGGGGAGCCCAAAGTTCTGGGCGGGCATTGTGTAGCGGTCGTAGGCGAAGATGGCAATCTAAAAAGTGGACAGAAGCGATAGGGATTGGGGGTTAGTTTTGGGGTACACACACTGATTTATGTTGTTGCTGTCTGGCACGCGACCGCGTCCCAAATAAAGTCTTATGAAAACGCTTAGGGCGAGTCCTGCCAACCAACTTGGCAGGGCTTCAAAAACTAAAACTAAAACTCTCATACGCCCCGTGGGCCGCCCTATGGGTTTATTTTGATATTCGTGCTAGTTTCTATGCGAATCAAATCATTTCCATTACGGAAGTAAAAGGGCATGTACTGTAAAGAGGTTGTAACTTATTTTAAAATATGTAATAACCAGAAATAAAAGAAAAAAATATTATATTATATCAAAATCATATCTAAAGTTATTATTTAAAGTTTAAAATTTGTTATCAAACTACAATTTCTAGTTTTATCTCCTCATATTTCCCTTACTTTTTTTATTTTACCAAAATGTACTTTAAAAACTGCCAGTTTCTGGTTTCATATACTTTTCTGTTCGCTTTTCCTTCAGCTGTTTGTTGTTCAACTTGTTTACAATCGATTTTCGGGGGCGCCAGCGAGTCAGACGCAGAAAACGAAACATGAACAGCGAGGAGGAACGGGGAAAAGCGAGGAAAACTCTTGGAAAACTTCCGCCCTTCGTCCCTATATCATTTTTATCGCTCTTGGGATGAAAGTTTGCTTCTTTGCGGCTTATTTGATTTAATGGGATGTGTAAATTTCGAATGCTTACCTCAATGATGGAGATCACTAGGATGAACCAGGGCCAGTGTTGTCGGTGGACGTACTTCAGCAGACCCAGATCCTCCGCCTCCGGAAGGGGCGTGGCCGGCAGGGCAACATCGCGCTGCATGTAGATGTGCTCCCCCTGGCGGGTGCAGCAGGTACTACTGGCCGTGCTGCAGTCCGTGTCGTAGGATGAGGAGTTCGATGCAGAAATGGAAGCGGCGGGAATGTCAATGATGGTCTCCTTTGCAGGGGCGACTGTAGAATGCTCCTCCTCCTGCGCCTCCAAATCCACCTTGGTCTCGTTTGTGGGATTCTCCATTCTGGCGCCGTTGAAGAAATTCTGTAAGGAAGGCACACGCATAAAGTTGGTAATTAATTAACTTGAACCGAACAATAAACAAAAATCAATTAAGTGCATAAATTAATCATAAAACGCACGGCCCACAAAACAAGAGCAATTACAACACTTCACTTCTGTCTGTCTGGAAATGCAGCAGAAATAAAAGAAAAGCAAGGGAAAAGCGAGGAAAAACATGCTTTTTTGTGGCCAAGAATTTTGTTTATGGTCTGGGACACGGATTCCAATGCCTCGGAGCAACTTCCTGGTTTTTCCTGAGGGGAAAACTGGGTCAGCTTGGCTAACGGCTAACCATAAAATTTGATGGGCCAAGTTTGCTTTGCTCCAAGTCTCTAAAATTAGCTGGACAAACTTGAAGATACTTTTGTATCTCCATCTATGTCGTCGTTACACAAACTGCACTGTTTTTTTTTGTTAGCCCTGAAATCATCATCTTCGCTAATGGCCAACTAATCAGCTAATGGTCAGGCATTATTGTAATTTGCTCTCACAAATTATGTTAATCGCATTCGATTCAATTACAGTCACAGCACAAATCTTCTTAAATTCCTCAAACAATTGTTCGTAAGAAAACACAAAAAAAAACGAATTCATTGCCTTGCACAACAGAAAAAAAAGATTCAAAAAACGCGTTTCTCTCACTCCCACTCATTCGACTTCGCATGGCCCCCTCTCTTTCTTTAAGTCGCGTTGCGTTTTTCACTGACTGCCTACCTACACTGCTCGAAAAGCGAAGTGAGTGGGCGAAACGCCTTGGCTTGGCTTTTTTTATTTTTCGGTTGCCATAACAATTTCGATATGGCACGAAATCACAGTCTGCCGAGCTTATTAATTAATTTATTTATTAATTTTCATTGCAGACTGCACTGAATAACCAGGCGAGCATGAAGACGAGATGTCGAAAGCGGAGTTTTAATTTATATCTGTTTATTTCTTTTTTCTATGGTCTATGGTCACTTTAGCATAGTTTCACATGACCCGCGGTGTAATTTGCATTTTTTATGCTTTCTGCTGCACCACTCGCACCCCTAAAAAAGTGGGTAAAAAGTGCGAGAGAGAGAGCACTGCAGGTTGAACAAACTCATTATGCCTCTAAGTTTAAGTGCTTTTGTTGTGCCGCTGCTGTGTGACAATTTCTATTGCAATTTGCACATTTCTTGCGTCTAGTATCTGCGTATCCCCCAGATATTCCCACCATATTTATTCTCATTAAGGTTACCTTAGGTTTTTCTGCCTTTCGCAATGTTTTAATCCAAAATGCGTGGGTTTCTTGTAATCCAAATGTCTTTAGTTTATTGGCATATTCGCTTGGTTTTCACTTGACTTTTTTTGTATCTCACACATTGGTAACTTTTTAGTAGTGCTCATAAATCCAGGAGCTTGTTTTTCAGATATATTTTTTTTCACACTTTAGCACACGACAATTTGAATATTTTTCTATATGTTTCTGTTTCTGTTTATTTCGAGACCTGCGTCTGAGTTTCTCAGTTTTATTTTTGGAAATTTCAATGATCTCGCGCTCGCGGCTCGCACGCAACTGACTTTTGAAAGGCAAGACAGCCGGTTTTTATAAGTGCCGTGCCTTGGGCAGGGGATTTATAAGAGAGCGAGGGTCTCGAACTCGAACATGTTGTGTTTTCATTCGTATCGTATAAGAGCTGGATGGTTATAGACCTCGACTTTATGCGGGTGCACTGCAGTTATTCGCTGGCTGCAGCTCGAGGCGAACGGTTCGATGGATTGAGACTGATTACCGGTTACCTGGTTATTCACCGGTTTCCCCATTCCACCGGTTTTCGTAACCCATAGCCCATAACGGTTAATGACTCATCCAGAAAGAGGGGGGCCAACACTTCTTACCAATGCCACTTGCCACTGACTAACCATCTTCGGCGATCTGCGATCTTTGTCATCACTTACTACGCAGATCTGGGGTCTTCTAATCTTCGCCACATTGCGAAATTCCAGCCAGGTTATTACGAGATTGGGAATTGCGGAATTTTTATTATACCTATTAGTAATGACGAATACCCTTTCATCGAATCGGAATTGGAAATATGAAGTCTTATTCCACAATTCTGTAAACAAAGATTTTGCAATATTAATACCAAACTGGAAAGTTACTTTATTGGCAGTAATTTATTTTTTAGTACTTTATAATAGAGGTCTAGATAGTTAGTGGTTTTTCAGAAATTTTTGTTCTAAATAGAAATTAAGGATGACATTTCTTTTATAGAATTTAAATTTAAATATTTTTTGATTCCATGGAGAAGGGCTAGCAAAATTTTTGGAATTAAATAAACGGGACTTAATAAAATAATAAACACGAATTTAACTGTCAGATACATTTTTTTATTAGGGTTCTGCTAAGCACAAAATAAATACAACCTCTCGATTTGTTTAAAATATAAGTGAATTAATTTCTGATATTTCTTTCACAGAACAATATACTATTAATATTCAACTTTAAGCAATACTGCAATTAGGGAAAGTGCTGCCCTTTGTATACCATTTGTATTACTATTGCTATTCATTTGGCTCTTTATAAAGAGCAGAATAAAACCACATCATGCTTTTGAATAAAGCAGGCAAGAAAGTCTTACAAATTTGAAACACAATTAAAGATGATGAATTTCCGATTAAATGGCTGTTTATCTAAGGCTTTCGCTTTTGAACAATTTTCAGTAATTAAATCAATGTCATTAGGCAATTAAATGTAAGTAGTATTTGGACTAAACAGCTGTTTTTGACGAATAGTTATATCGAATAGCCAAATAACTGATTTTTTGTATTTTGTAATTATTAGAGGTTTACAAATTTAAAACAGTTGAGGGTTTATTTTTAGTCCTCTAAATTTTTTTCATCGTTATAAAGAATGAATTCATTCAAAGGTTTAAAGGTTTAAAACTGTTTTCAAAATTCCTGCAAAATCCCTTAACGGTATATTCCACAACTCACACTTGATTTGTATTTTTTTTCTCGACCCTTATTGATTTTGGGGAACGTGCCACACAGCCAAGTGACCTAAAAATGCAAATCAAGAATCAGTTCAGTTCAGCTAGGCAGAACATGTCCCGGATTTGAACTCGAAACCCATAACCCTCTGATGATTCCCCTTGATTCCCCGATTCCCGGTAAGAGATCATGATGGTCAGGGGGTTTTAAATTTCACACCTTTTTTCCTCAGCTCCCTCGGAGGCGTTGAACAGATAGAAATCGGTAGCAAAAATAAATATTTATACAAATTATTAGGCAGCCGTAAGCCGTTGCAGTCACGAGTTCGCGGGAAAGGTCACGGCATGTTGCACAAAAGGAGTAGCAGCTTTGGCTTTAACTTCCTGCTGCCTGGCAAAAGGATCAGTGGTATTACGTGTTTTGCATGATAAGCTGGGAATTTACACAGATCTGATAGATAAGACAAATATCCCATACCCATCCTGGCCAGTCATCATGGAGAAGCAGAACTCCCGCATGTGAAAAGTGAAAAGGTGAAAATATTTTCACAGCGAGGGAAAGAGAGATGGGATGTGTAGAGAGTCCTCGTCGACTGAGATTTATGATGACTTTTTAACATGTGCGTGTGTGCAACAGGTAAGCAGTTACAAAAACACAGTTGCATTACATGGCCATGACCAGGCACGTCAACAGTTCTGAGTTCCCAGTTCCCAGTTCTCGGCTGAGAATCATCTTCATCGTAAATCCTTTTTTCCCACGTTCCCTCAGGTCGCTCGGTTGAGTTCTCCAACCAAACGCTGGATTTTCATTGTGCCAGACACGCATCTCTCCGCTGGATGTTGGACCCACAAGGTCACCCACCCACCCAAAAAAAAGAGAAAACAGGTAACCGAGTGGGCGTGGGTGGGCTTTTCCCACGCAGGACGTTGATTCCTGGCCCGAACGAACCCGGGAAATTCCTCCATCCAAGCAAACATGTGCTCAACATATGCGGGAATCAGGGAATCAGGAAATTCCGCCGTCCGCCACTTGCGCTTCCCATCGCCGCCCCGCAAGGTGTCCTTTTTCCGCTTCCCGGAGTTTTCCTCTCATTTCGCGACTTTTTGTTTTCCCCGCGAACACACACTTGTCGTCCGCAAGTTCCGCCAAATGTTTCGCGATTTGTGTGTGTTTTTCCCAGCGCACATGCACATTTATCCTGCCCAAGGATCTAAGGACTAATCATCGGCCAGGGGCGCGTCTTTCAAGCAGCTTCTCAGAAGGCAGATGCAAAGAGCAGGTTGAGCTCTGGTTGAGTGTCTAAATCCCGGAAAGGACTCCAAATATGGGTAATTATTTCATTTTCTAAAAACTAAAAAAAAAAAATTGTTTGTAGGTTGTCTTCTATTCATATCAATGTTCAACTTTAAATACTATTAAAATGTAAAAATTTTTAAATTCATTTTTTAATAAAAAAAGGACAAATACATAATTTGTTATAAAGCTAAAAAAATTTAAATTATAAATTTAATTTAAATTCTAAAAATTCATGAAATGGCATTTGAGTATTGACAATTCGATGTTTGTTTCTACATGAATTATAAAGAATCCCATTGGATTTTGTTTTTGAAGAAAATAAACTGCATGGAAAAAACTGTGGTATTTCCTTAATTTCAAGTTTAATATTGTATTTAAACATTTTCATTTAACTCCTTAAACAAATTACAAATTTTGCAGAAAACAAGCCGAGAAATGCCGGAACTGAAGGGCGTCAAGGATACCCAAGGCGAAATGCAAATTTGTGTAGAGAACGATAAAGAGGCAAACAGAACTTGACGGGCCAATTGCAAATGGCCATGGGAATGGGAATGGAATTGAAAAATTGATTGAGAATGAAGGCCAATAATAATGGACAAGTAATGAGACTGTCCGCAACAGCCCGATGGAATCGTGGGAGTCGTGAAACCAAAAGGACTAAAAGGACTGGCCAAGAAGCCAGGGCATGCTCGAAATTTATCTATTGGATTAAGGTCTCTTTTGTGGACGTCATTATGGCCAATGCCAAAGACAAATTGGAAATTTATTGTTATTGGCAGGGAGGAAGGAGGAGAAGGATACTGCGACGGAAGGAAGGAAGCGTAGCAAGGATAACAGACCAGCGAATATGCATAATAAAAATGTCAATCAATGAACTGCAACGACCCGAAAGGAGTCCTCCGCATTCGCATCCAGGGCATCCATGGGTCAGTAGTGCTGCCCACGATAATTGAACATAAACATTGCATTCAAGTAGTAATTGTTGAAATTATTGTGCATCCTAATCCCGGAACCAAAACCAAGAACCAAGAAACCGAAACGAACGCAGGACAACTGAGTTTCTGGGTCTGCGTATGTTTTCGGGTTCCCAAAAATAAGCAAAACCCCAGAACGGGCCTAGTTAAAAAGGACATTTGTATGTATGCCATAGACGACGATTTGGAATTTGGAATAGTTCCCAGGACATGTCGACACTGCCATTTGCTGGGCAGCCAAAAAGGAAGCAGCACAGTGCAAACATGCCCGCATTTCTGAGAGACAAAAGAAGGCCAAAAGGGAGCAATGGCCAAATCCAAATTGGCTCTGACTTTGTGGAGTAAGTCATCAGAATGAATAAATAAACAGAGCCCTGGTGAGGATAAGATAATGGTTGCAGATAATGGCCGAGAGAAAGAGGTCCTGAATCAATAAAAAAATCTGAAGAGTTTAAAGAAAAGTGATGCGAATGGATGCTTTGGATATTACTTGATAAAAGAACTCTGCTTAAGTCAACAACTTAAATTAGTTCAAAGAATCAATAAAAACAAGAGAAAACGCTATAGTCCAGTACCTCGACTTTCAGATACCAGTTACTCAGCTCAGGGAAGTGCGAGGAAGATGGAGATATGCATGCAGCAAAGCGACTGCTTGCACTGCTTGAATTCCATTCTTTCAATTTTTGCTCATAACTTTTTAATGAATGGTCCGATTTTAAAAGTTTTTTCTACATTTCGATAGGTATTAATAAACACAATACTCTACGTTTAAAGAAAAGTTATGAGATGAAATTGAAATATGTTTCCTATTCATGGTGAATCTTACTTGATAATATATCCCTGTTTAAGTCATCATCTTCAATTAGTTGTAAATATCAATAGAATATATGAAGAGTTTAAAGAAAAAGCGATTAGAATAAATGGAGACTTGGCAAGAACTTCTTAATCAATCAAAACTATAAAGAGTTTAAAGAAAAGTGATGAGAATATAAGGATACTTTACTTGATGAAAGAACTCTGCTTAAGTCATCAACTTCAATTAGTTGAATGTAAATTTGTAAGATCAACAAAGTTTCAAAGTTTCGGACTTGACCAATTTAAACCAAAACCCTTCATATAAATCACAACGTCCACACTTAAGCTGCGTCCCATTTGTATTTAATTTGAGTATTCAGCTCGGAGCTGCTAAATTGGCAAGCGCCGCAAAAAAAAGAAAGGGGGAACATAAAAACAGCATTCGGTTGGACTCTTTATTTCCTTCCGCAACCCAAAAACATGTTGAAAAACCCGCACTCGCAATCGAGGAGCACTTGACCACTCGCGAAACTCGTGGCGCTAATCAGTTTAAAGGGCGCTTGTCCACTTTGGCAATGCTTTGGTTTTAATTACGCGGCAAAAGTTGGACCTCATCCTCATCGCCAACTTTGCAATCTGGCGAATTTTTCACTGCAGTGGCAGCTAGCAGCAGCATCTCGCCGGGATTCCCAGTTAGTTAAAGTGCTGGCAACACATTAAAACTGCAATTCATCCGCAGCCGCAGAGGGGGAGTAGAAGGAGGAGGAGCAGGCCACACATGGCCAAAAGGATGGGGAGGCCGGGATTTGGATGGCCCTTTTGGAGGACTCACAGCTCAGCAGGGGCTTGCAGCACTAATGAACATTTTATTACAAAAGTTTGCTCTCTCTGGATGAGGAGCGAAAATGAAAACGAAAACTTGCACATCTTTTTATGGCCTTCCATTGGGAGGCTGAGGATCAGAAGTTGGCCCAATTTGAAATATTATTATGCCAAGTGGCCAGCTGAGCCAGCACCGTGGGCTTCCTAAACCCTCGTGGAGTGTGGGCTGCACTTGTGCGACTTCAAATCCAGCTGGGAATGCAACTCCAGCCCTTTTTCGAGGAGGAGGAGGAGCATTGGGAGTGGGAGGAGCTGTCTGGCGGGTGTCTGCGACCCGTCTGCACTCGTGACACCGCTGAAACCCAATCCCCGTGCAGCTAGCTTCAGATATTTGCTCAGCGAGGAACCAGAAGTCCAGTCAGCTCTGTAATTCCGTTTTAATTTGCACGCCCGGCGTGAAGTGACTTCTCGCTACTCCGCCTGGCCAAACGGAAATGGACACCATGGAGTAGTCACCCCCAAGAATTAAAGGGGTTCCCCCTGACCTTGTTGACCATGCTGCCCACTGAAAACCAAGCTCAGTTTTCTCTACCACTCAACGTTTTAATTACGGGTTCGAGCAAACATTGCAACCGAAAATATATTTGGTCAAAAGAAGGGAAGGAATGGGTATAAGATTCACTCGAGTGGCGAAGAAAGGGTTGCAGTTGCAGGGTCCTAGGGGTTTAGGGGTTAATGGGTTTCAGTTTCTAATTATGATGATTTTAATTGTCCTGACCTCAGCACTATGTGAAGGAACGGGGGTTCGAGTGTGGGTAGTTTTCTTGAATTTTTATAATGAAAACGTTTTAGTTTCATTAGATAAGTTTTCAGAAATGACATTTGGGTTAATGAGGGAAAAAACTCGTGGAGTTTTACTATGTGTGAATAAAGGATTAAGATATTATGATCTTTTAACATTTTTTAGCGTCGGCTTTAAACTCTACGTTTTTAAGGTTTTATCCCCACTTTAAATTTAATATGCGGACGAGAAAACGGACCTTAATGTACTTTTAATTATATTTTTTAGGTTTTACCTTAAATTATTAAAAACTTTTGAACTAACCTTAATTTGTTTGTTATAATAGTTGGACCTAATTTAAGAAAACTTCTGTAAATTGTAACTCATATTTTATTTCTGGTGAAAATCTGTGATATTTCAAAAGTTTTCTTTTAATTTAAAGGTTTATTTCTGTTTATCCCTTCAATTACTTTATCAATTGCGTTGGCATATGCCCCATAAAAAGCTACACCTGTTGGTCGGTCTGTCAGCTTTGGGGGGTTAAAACTCGCAGTTACCAGAGCGAACGCCGCTCTGCCACGACTGAAAGCCCTCCGTTCGGGGCACTGCCATTGATGGATTATGCTGTCAATCTCTGGTAAATTGCTCCTGCAGCTTAAGCCTCCCCTTTTCCCTTCCCTTTCCCACCGCCAGTGGCACGTGCTTCCCCTCTCCCTTTCTCTTTTGGGGACTCGACAAGTCGTCACTTGGGGGCTTGAGACCCCCAATGGATGGGGAGGAGGCAGGTGGATGTAGATGTGGAGCCAGTCCGCTCTGTCGGCATTCATTACAAGGAGCAGGCGGCTAATTGAAAGCTGCACTCGACCCAGCTTCGAAAAACGCTCGGGGAGGAAACCGAAACCGAAACTGAACCGACTTTTGGGCAGCTGCGAAGTTATGTAAAAGGGGGGTTGTCGTATTTGCCCCCTGAAAGTAAGGATATTGAAGCGAGGCAGCTGTCGATTATTGACACTGCGGTTATGAGGTACAGTGCCCAAGGTGGAAAACAGTGGGACGGGGGAAATGGTCGGAGATTGACAGAGAGAAAAGTGTACTACAAGTTTTATATTTACATCTCATGTATAGCTTACAATACCAAAAATGTTGGATAGATATAACAATATTTTATATTTCTTTAATATTTTTTCTTCCTGAATAACAGGTTGGGAATTATAAGCACAAGCTTACTAATAACTGAAAATTAGTTTTGAAAACGAAATCTGGTCTTATTGTTAAATAAGTTTCATCTGTTAGTGATTTTCACTATCTTCCTGCATTGTTTTTCGTCACATATTTCATTTTATTTAATTAAAAAAATTTTTTTTACGACCATTATGTTTTTTTCTTAGTGTAGGGGAGCAGGGGAGCATCGACCATCGATAAACGGCCCCAAAACAGATGCTGGCAGACGGCGTCGGCAATTACAACACGCGAACGAACGCAGGCCAGACAACAGGTTGGTCCTACGGCTCCAGCTTCCATCTCCATCTCTTCACTTCCATCTCCGCTTCCAGTTCCAGCCGCACTACTTCCATCTCCCAACCGAAACCGAAACTGAAACCGAAAAAAGTTGGAGATATACAAAAAATAACATCCGAAAATAACCATTGGAGCCTGGCCATCGTTTTTCGACGTGGTTTTTGCGCTTTTGTTTTCTGGTTGGTTTTTTGTTTTAAATTTGTTGTTTTTGTTATTTGTGGTTAATGATGAGCCCGAATCGCCGTTGCGCCGTTTGCCGTGTGGCATGGACAGTTGAACCATCCGATAATTCTGCCCTCCTGTGGAATCCTCCCCTCGGCGGACCGACCAGCGCGATAATTGCCGGTAAAACGCCTCGCTTGGCCTTTTAAATGCTGACTCGCGTTCTTGTTGCTATATGCGCCGCTCTCGTTTTTTCATGGAAATCGCTTAAAGTTTTGGATGGCAGGGTATGACGGCTTTGGCAGGGTGTTGATAGGGGAGTTGCGGACAGGGATATCTAGGAAATAGAGATATAATAGGGTTCGTATAAGCTTTTTACAAAAATTTTAGAAGAGTTTAGAAGTTTATGCTCCTTTAAATGGTCAGTTTTCAAGGAATTGCCAAATAATGGACTTAGAAAAAGCAAATTACAATTTTTTAATATAGTATTTTGGATCTTAGAAATAGACTTGATCAAAAAATATTAAAATCAAGATGAAATATTTTGAGAAAAAATTTGTTCGCTTAGAAAAAAGTGCAAGAGTATTTTCTTCTCGCTTTCAATAACCTTTTTAATAACTTACAATTTTTGACAAGTGAAAAAGTTGAGAGTATTTTCTTCTCGTTTTCAAGACGTTTCTTCTCATTTTCAAGAACAATTTTTCTTAAATTTAAAATATGTTAATGATTTTCGAATTTATTTTATTGAAAAACAAATTTTTAAAATATGCACAATGCTATTTAAAAAGTAAAATAATATGATATGCTTATCACTGCAGTGATAGGGCATATATCATTCGTTTTGGGGTCTTCCTTTCTCCACGCTCTCCGTTCCGGCTGGCCCTTTTTTTTTTTGGTTCGTTGTTATTGTAGGCCCATTGCAATGGGCCACAAATTGCAGCTGGCGCACGGAAGCGACGCTCACGAATCCCGAAAAGCCGAAGCCGAAACCGAAAACTGAAAAAAATCCATAACCAAAGTGGATGGTCAGAGGCGCGAGGCCAAGTTGAAAGTAAAAAGTAAAGCACGCGCCGCTCGCGATCTGCAGTTCGGAGTTGTTGACCGCTGGTCTTGGGTCTTCAGTACCGCTTCCCCCCTCCTCCTTTCCATTCCGTTCCGATCTGCTGCGACTCAATCAACAATCCAGATGCAGTTGCAGTTGTTGCACCTGCCCCAGCAATTGTTGCAGCCGAGAGTAATTAGTGACAGATCGCTGGCGCAATCGCGTGCTGATAATTCCGCTTTCCAATTCAACGCTTCGAATGAATTTTGGTTTTGGAACAGTAGAGAAAGGCAGATCTGCCAGAAAAGGGTAGTCTATCTCTCTATCTATCTATCTATCTGAAAAATCCCTGCTCTGCTAATCTGTTTTACTCCATTTGTGAAAACTCTATTTTGCGTAATAATTCCTCAATCGGTTTATGCCTCCAAAAACCCTGAAAATCGTAAACCCCTAACCTTAAAAGCGGAAAATCTGAGGCCTCATGCTGTGTCATTGTTTTGTGTTTTTGTATTTTCGCAATCGGGGATCAGAGAAAATCAGGATTCAGCCAGAGTTCGTAAATCTCCAAAAACCCAAAACCGGCTGTCATTCTCCTGCTCACGCGCCCTGCAATTTGTCATGGCCTGACCATGACACACATTTCACTCGGTCACGTTTATGGAAATGGGAATGGAAATGGAAAATTGAAATGAAAATGCATTGCAATGGAAATGAACATTAATTCGCATTCAATTCGGGTGGTTCTTCTTGTTCCTATTCCAGTTTGGTGTTCCTTTTTTGGTTCCTGCTCCCTTCAATGGCCAGGGAATTAGCGATGCTGGCAAAGGGCACGTTCATGCATTCGGGGATTCCGGGGATTTTGGTATACTCAACCTTTTGTAACTCTTCACGTACGCTTAAATGTCCTGTGGTGATCATCGGGTGTAAATGTGCAGTTTTCGCAAGGAACTCACACGGAGATGATGAAATGATGATAAAAAAAATCTAATTTATAAGAAATTTCCATACAAAAAATTAAGAACTCTTCAGATGAGATAGAAGAAATGTAGTTGATATCAAGGATATATCTTTAAATAAAGTTATAAAGATGGAAAACCCTTTAATGGGTTTAAGGGACTCACACGAAGTTGATAAAAAAAATTATATAAAAAATAAATAATCTTAAAAAAACCATTCAGAAAAGATACCAAACTCACAGACCTTTTTAAATCAGTTATAAAAAACAAAAATTATTTTGCAGATGATACAATACATCTAAAAATACAAAATTGTAAGGAATTTGTTTCTCTGGAGTAAAAAGAACTTATAAAAAACGACTTCTACATAGATTTTTTCTGTAATATCCACAATTAGATATAAGAATAATCTGAAAGTAGTATGATACAGCATTCAAGGCTGCTGAAATTTAAAATTTATGCTTAATGAAGAATCAAGCCGGAAGGTCTTTTGTATTCAGATCTCGAAACGGAACACTCTGAGCCTGAAGGTTCCTCTGAAGAAAGAGGATCACTCCTCCAGCTGACGTTTCTCGCCGGCGCACTTTGCTTCATCTCGAATGAGTCGCCGTTTTCCAACCATAAACATTCGTGTTTATTGCAAATTATGGAATCAAATGAGTCGACCAGCCGCCTTGTTGTCACATGTTCTGTTCTTAAGATCCCGATCCCAATGCCATATGGTAAAGATCTGGTTGTTGGTCTAGTCTTGCGGTCCACAGCTGACACTTTGAAGCGCGTGGCAGCCAAAAGGAGCAGGGAAAGTGGATGGATGCTTAGGATAGGGAAAGTACTGAAAGGACGACGCCCCAAGGAGTCTTGCTTATCACGATGCTTTGGTCGTTTGCCACCTGAACGAGAGAGACTCGTGTCAGTTGTCAGTCAGTCAGTCGAGTCCTTCAGGGATATTTTAGGCAGCAGGAATGCTCCTCCCTTCCAAATGATGATGCTGTCAGATTTGCCCCGAAAACACGACAACAGTTGGTTGAGCTGAACAGCCAGCACGGGAGTTTTCACTTTTCCGATAATGAAAAGTGTTTCTTCAATAATTTGTAAATTTAATTTGGTTGCGGCAACAGATGCCGCCGCTCGATTCTTCGATCTTCGGATCCCTTGTTTTGTTTACGAAACTGAAAATGAAAATTAGTTTTGACGCTGTTATGACGGCTGCTGCATCTTTGGCTGCTGTTTCTCCAAGGTTCTTGGCCTTGATTAAGGTCCTGTTTTGGGTATTGACCAGCAACTGCCCCTAGGTTCTGGCCATATGGTGATCCTAACAACGCGTGCCCAACACACGCTTTCCAGGAAGAGCTCCTGCAGGATCCAAGACTAATCAGCGTATTTAAAGTGAAAGGCAGATCTCATTAATAGGAATCGTTTCGGGGGGTCTGGCTTGTCTATTTATCATTTGTTGCATTAAGGTCCTAACTATTTAATGAAGAATGTTCCTTATTAATGTATTATTTATGTATTTATGTATTAAATGTGATAGTACGATCTCAACGATCTGAACTTCAGTATTATTATCTCAAAAGTAAAACCAGATCGAATCAATACTCCAATTCTCAAAATCGAGATCGAATTCTTCTCGGTGTTTATTCTCAACAGTGGCGGATTTTATTTGGATTTTATTTGGATTTTATTGTGGGGGTGATATCAAAACAATTGTTTTGCTGCATACTTTTTGAATACCAAAATTCCTATCATTTTTCAGCCGAGTGGGGGGTGATATTCACCCGTATCACCCTCCGTCGATCCGCGCATGATTCTCAATATGAAGATAAAGTCTTCTCGTTTTTAATATCAAATCGTTCTTGATTTCAAGCTGAATCGTTTTCGATTTCAAGATGAATCGCTCTCGATTTCAAGCTGTATCGTTCTCGAATTCAAGCCAAATTTTTATTGTTTCCTTATAATTCCCACTTAGTTTTATCATAGGTTCAATAATGTTACCTTGTCACCACATTTTTAATCCAGATGAATCTTTTACTATCTGAACGCCATATAAATCTGGGATAAATCGTTTTTAGCCGTGGCTTCATGTTGCACAAATTGTGAAATGAATAACCCATCAATAATTTTAATTAGCCCGCCATATCAGTGTCTCATTAGCAGCTTATAATTCCCAACCAATACGGTTTCATACTCAGCCTGACACCAGGGCAAATTCCCTTCAATTGGCAACCAATTATATCCTGCTGCTGTCATAACAACCATCCTTTTGGCCTCCCCCCTTTTGGCCAAATCAGTCGGCCAGTGAGTCGTCCGTCATAATAGCGCGATTAGTGCCTCCATAATCCCCAACTCAGACTGAGCCACAGATATGGGGATACATATATATCAATTAGCTATTTGTGCCGGCTTCCATTTGGCCATTTAATTGGCATTTAATGCCACATGTCCTCTGTTCCAGCTACAAACTGCGATGATTATGGTAATGTAATCCCTGCAAACGGATTTTGCAAATTTTGGTGGAATTCGGCCAGAGCTAAAATTGAATTTTCGGCTATTTCGTTGTGTGTGGATGTGTGGATTCATTCAAAACTAATTTAATTAGCATGTGGAGCCGCCAAAGGGAATTATTTGATTTTGCCTCCGTTGTTTATGTTGTGGCCACAGGACATTGGGCTTTGGGCTATGGGATTATTTGAAAGTTCAGGAAAAATGTGCACGTTCCTTTATTCAATTGATTTAAAGTGTGTTTAAATTGGATGGAGGATGAAGGAACTACTCGTACTGCGATACTCCCAGAGAGAGAGAAAGAAAAAATGCTGGAATATATTACGAGACTTTATTTACGCTCGAGGACTCCATTATCCTTTGGTCAACACTCTTCCGCACTGGCAGCACATAAATCCGCAATTACATCTCGTGTTCAACCGCTCACCTCGCTGCTTTTTTAATGCTTTTAATGTTTAAATGCCTTATGGCTGTGAAACAGTCACACTTTCCTCTGTATTCCGGCCACAAATTGTGAATTCCCTTAATGAGAAAATCCTCGCTTATTAAAAATGAAATTTCGCACTTTAAATATGCACAGACATCTCGAACCGAACATCTCGTCTCTTCTCACTCAACCGATTTCCACTTGCGCTAATGGACTACATATTTATGTGTGCTCTCATCCTCTGGGAACTTTCCTGGGCTTGCTGGTCTTCATCATAATGAACGCCCCTTTCGATTCCCGCCCCAAATCGCACTAATAAACTTATTTGCACAACTAACTTGAGCAAACATTTGGGGCACAGCCCATCAAGTACACCTTCCTATGGCCCCTGGATCTTGGGAACTCTGGATCCTTGTTCTGAATGCGACTTCTGTTACCAGGAGGGCGTCTGCGGCGACTCATTAGGAAACACCTACCTCCGAGCAAGGGAGAAACCGAATCCAACCAAACCAAGCCCACTGGACACGCAAAATAACTAATTAATGCCGAAACACCGAAAAGCGCGAAATAAACAAATGAAAACAAGAGGGAAATCGTGGCTGGGAGGTAGAAGAATATGGAATACTCTTGCGATGAAAAAGGATTATGTAGAATACTTAAACTATGGAATTTAATTGTGAAACGCTAAATGTTTAAGTTGTTTGTATCTTAAGATAGTTGTATACCAAGTTTTATAAGGATAGCTATGAAGAAAGCCAAGTTACTTGGGAGCAGTTGGGTAGGTACTATACTTGTTCTCCAAATTCTTAAAAATTTTATTGTTTTAGCTTAAGATAATTGTATACCAAAGTTTTATACTGATAGCGACAATAAAAGCCAAGTTACCTAAGAACAGTTTAGAAGGTTTCAAGTTTTGTAGTTCTAATTCTTAATGAGCCTTATTGTTCCAAGCTCAAAACATTTGTATACCAAGTTTTATAGTGATAGCTACGAAGGAAGCCAAGTTACTTTGGAACAGTTGAGTAGATTTTACATTTGTACTCAATATTCGTACCAAAGCAAAGAACAAATTAAGATGTCTTATTTTAAAATTAAGAACTGACTTACTTTATAAGAAATTGTATCCTTTATCAATCGAACTAAACACTTACTATTTCATAGGGCATTTTCTTTTGCGTAGTGGAACAACAGATGGACTTGGCCTTAGCTGGGTGTTGAGTTGAGCAGCCTTGCCCAGTTACAGCCTCCAAGAAACCGAGAGACTTTTAATTAATAAACGGCCCGCGAAATAGGGGCTGCTTGGGGAAAAGGGGAAAAAGAGGGCGAGTCTGGGTTTTTGGGACTGGGCTAATCGCTGGGATTATTAATTAGTTAGCCGGCCGTGTCGCGTCGCGACTTTGGAATGATAATTGCGCCTGTCGTTGGTCTGTGTTTCTCGGGCTCTACAAGTTGCACCGTAAGTCTGGCCAAATGATTTGATTAGCCAATCAATAATGGGCGCCCCAAGCCCCCGAGAACCCCTTTGCGAAACTTTGGGGAACCTTCGGCGGCGGCAAAATGATTTTGTTGTCTCGCCGCAGGCCACAAAGGTGCCAAAGGAACGTGGTATCGTATGGTATGGGATTTCAGGCGCATTATGGATTTGCTCCTTCAGCTTCTACTGCTCCTTCTGCTCCTGCTGCTCCTTTTTCTCCTTCTGCGGTGGCTGGCAAAAAACACATAACATTTATTTATGCCCGAGACGTCGTTCTACTGAAGCCTCTCCACCTCCACCTCCATCTCAGCCTCAACCGCAGCCGTTGGACCGTTTTGTTTTTGCTCGAAACCAGATCCAGATCACTTATTATTAATTTTAGTGGTTAAGAAAATGGGAGCTCCTCCGAGTCCCCGAACACCCCGAAACCTCAACTTGACGATCGGCAGTGCCGCGGGCCAAAAAAAGGCATGCAGATGGGCAAAAGGTTCCTGGCAATGTCCAATGTCCCATCTTGGCTCGAGTCCCGAGTCGAGTCAACTCCGTTTGGTTTTGGTTTTGTTTTGTTTGGATTGCCCTGATTTTTATGCCCTCACCAAGGGGTGTTGACCATTTATAATAAAATATAGTTTTAGTAAAGAAAACTGTTTCATATGAGATAGTTGTTGCATACCATCGAAATATTCCAATATTTTCTTTTCTGTGAGATGAATTTAACATTTCTAGATTTTTCAATCATTTTTAAGTGTAAATCAGTAAGAAATATTAACTAAAAATAGTTATATTAAGAACTTAGATCTTAAGTAATCCTTTCCTGTATGTTACAGATTTATTTTATCTTTAAAAATGTTATTTCAAAAATATTTTATCTTTGGTTATGGTAAATCCATAATCATATCATTTACTTATATTCATTTTTAATTCTTTATGGAGTTATACAAATTAATTTCATCTTTAAAAATGTTATCCTAACAATATTTTATCATTTAGTTATGGTAAATCCATAATAATATCATTGCTTGAAAAATTCCTTTTCAAAACCGAAAATCTTATAGGTGTTTTAATATTATATAAGTAAGTCATAATCTCTTTACAGATATGTTCTATCTTTTGACAAGCAATACTTTAAATATATAATTTTCTTTAAGGTATGATATATCCAGAATGATATTGTTGCCGCAATAATTCTTAAATAATAATCTTCAAATTTTCTAATATTTGATTAATCCCCCTTAAAAGGTCATAGTCCTTAAATATAACAGCAAGGGTATTCCGAATTTTGGTTCCGCTTAGGCTAATCTTGCCCTTGGATATGTTTTGTTTTCGGGGCACTTTTAATTAGTTTTGCTTTGAAGGCACCACGGAGCTCCAGAACACCAGAGTTCCAGCTCCAGGGCAGCCGGCAGCTCCCAGTGCTAAAATCCCGAGTCAAAGTCGAAAGCAAAGTGGTGCAGCATATGCGCTACTTGGAATGCGACGTCGTCGTCATCATCGAGGCAATGCCCAATTCACAATTCACCAGTTCACCCGTTCACCCGTTTCCAGACTCCAAACTCCCAACCCCAGGAGAACTCACTCATTTTCCCATTCTGTTTGGGGCAACGCCCACTTTTGGGTACGCTCCAAGTTCCAAGTTCGCCAGTCTCATTTTCGGCTCTCTCTTCTGGTCTCCTGGTTTTGGTTTCTTTTTTTTTAATAGTCCTCCATTCGCCATATACGCAAATCGATTAAAATTGCGGACCGCAGCGCGTCCAGCGGACTCAACTGAACTGAACTGGACTGGAATGGCATGGCCAACTGGGTTCGGAGTTGCGAATTGGGATTGGGTTTGGGTTTGGGTTCCCGGACCTGAAAACCTGGACACACACTCGTATTTAAATGCCAAGTGAAAAACTATAGCCAATTACTTTAAATTAGTGTAATTCCCATGGTATGGCATCGCCTGGATTGGATTGGATCGGATCGGTTTGGGTTTGGGATGGGAGTTTCGTTTCGTTTGGAGCTCCTCTTTGGGATTGTTGTATTTATAATTTTAGAATACCATTTGGTATTGGTCCATCTGGCCCGCGGGTGTAATTTTAATTTCTGCCGTCCCCCATCCTCGGTGGCATCCCCATACTCCCATGGGGATCCCAATCTGCCATTCCGATTGGTCCTTGTGCCCGAGCTCTCAGCTGTTTAGAGACGCGTAATTGCCGTGCGTCTAAGCCCCCACTTCGAATGGTCCACCTCCTAAAGGCCCACCAAGATCCCAGGTTCCACTCCAATGCTCCATGCTCCACTTCATGTCACAGGTGGCTGCCACAGAGGCTCCCTCCCACTCCTCCGACTGCATTTAATAACTTTTTATTCGCGTTACCCTGCAGGGAAAATGACAGGTGGAAGGGTGTGATGAACTGGGTCGAAGGATACATGTTTTTTTAAAATAATATATAGGAAAACGATAGGAACTATGAAGAATTCAGGATTCTCTTGTGGGGAACAGTTTTCAAAAGAAATATGTTGTTGCATACTTTTTAAATGCCACATTTCCTTTCACTTTTAACACGAGCAATTCCTGATTCTTTGTTTTGTTCAAAAATGTAAGACTTTTCAAATGCCATGTTAAAAATAAGATATTCGAATATGAAAGGAATATACATTATATTATTTAATTTTTTTTCAGTGTACATTTTTTGTTTTGTTTTATAATAATTATTTGTTTAAATATATTAATGCATTCTTTCATATTATTTTAGATCTATAAATAAAAAAATCTTTAATTTGTTCAACAATCTATTGGATATACATATTTTTAAAGGGTATCCTTTTATTCGCATTCTGTCCAATTGCTTTAGCTCTGCAGTTCTTTCACTTTTCGATCAGTTGCACTGTGGGAAAATATGTAGAAGCTGGCAATCAATGTCCAAAACTTTGCCCCACGGCCATGACAACTTGGCTCGATTTATGAGCCTACGCCCCGGAGTCCCCTTTCGGCCTTCAATTCGGAATCCAAGAGACCAAAACGAACCCAGCCCAAACCCAAAGCACACCGAACTGAATACTGAATCTGAATCCATTCCAACGGGCTAAGGAAACTGGCTAAAAGCTGCAGTTTCTCATGGCTTAGATTTGTGGCAATAATTGATTTTAATTTATGTAGTTGAAAGCAGTGGTTGGGTGTCTGCTGTTGAAGGAGGGGAATTCCTAAATTTTATTATTATATTTTGTTGGTGGTACTCGAAGTCTGTAAGTCTTAGTAAAAATATTTAATTGGATAACCACTGTGATTTGAAATTCTAAAGTGATTTAAATATAAGAATCCTTACGAAATTGCTATGTTTGGTATACGCCATATAAGAAGTCAATCTCCAAAACCTCAAAAATTCACCGTACAACTTTAAAATAACCCATTGATAAATCTTTCCATAAAACTTTAGTCAACAAATAGTTGCTGGCTAATCCTGTTAGTTGGCCAAAGTTTTCGTAATAATTTTACTAGCAGAGTGACTTGCTGGCGCAGGGTCACCCTAGCGTATAATTGTCGGGGTCACCAATTTTGATGACTTTTCCGCCCCTGACTTTTCAACCCGGCCGAAAAGATAAACAAGCCAAGTGGCCAGTTGGCCAGTTCGGAAAGTCAGTGGCTGCCGCGTTACTGGAGTGTAACTTTGCCTAATGAAATTATGAGGCATTTCTCAGCTTTTTGGTTTGTTCATTTTATTTTTATTACTATTTTTTTTTTTTTTTTTTGGCAAGATGTCTGTTCTGTCGGGCAAATTAACGCGATGGGCTGGGAAAGCACTTGAGGAAAGAGGTTAAAATTCCGAGCGAACTATGACTATAACAGTTGGATTCTCATTCCCATTCCAAAAACGGCGAATAAGAAGAGAGCTCCCAGTTCCAAGTTCCCAGTTCCCAGCTCCTCGGATCCCAGGCCAACCCAGAAGCAATTAAAACGCGTTTTCGCAATTAAATGACTTTGCTATTTTTATTTTCCCCCCTTCTGGGTTTTTTCTTTCGGTTTACTTATTTTTTCGCTGTTGGCTTTTTAGTTGAACAAAAGTTTATGTCAAAAATGTAAATCAGAGGGAAAAAGAAAAGAGGGGGGCTGGCAAACGGAATGACTTTTGGTAATTAGACTTCTTGACTTTCGAGATCCAAAAGGGTGTTTTTGGTGTTCTATATTTTTTGGAAAACTGTTTCCAATTAAAAACGGTTGGAGTTTAAACTAGGGGGAATTAAGGAAAAATAAATACAGAATACGAAAATTGTAATAACTTTATATTGCTGCTGGTTGTTTGTTTTCTGGAGCACAACAAAAACTACAACTACTGTGTGTGTTGTCAACTCAACTGTTTCGCCAGCGGAGCAATGACGCTGCACTTTTCTCATCAGCAAAATAGTGGATGTGTGGTACATGGTATGTGGTATGGGGAAAAGCATCATTATCATTTCTGGAACGCGACATTAACATTAAGTTTGCCCCAAGACGCGATGTTGATGTTGATGCAACTGCCAAGCGTAACGAACACGCTTACAACAACCTAAAAGTAAGCACAACTAACAACGAAAAATACAAAAAAAAAACACAATCATCATTAGTGGTGTTAGTACAGCGTTTTATGAAGGAATCAGCATTCGGCGCTATACTATATAATCATCTGGAGCACTCGGTGGGTTCTTCGGGAATAGAGCGCTCTCTATAGATACGACATCTTCTTGTTCTTCTTTTCTTGGCCCGTGGTCACACCTCGCTTCTCCTTCATCATCATCATGTCCCGAGTTAATTGGGTTTTTCTCTGAACAATTCTATCAATGCTTACCTCGTGTGTACTTTTCAGATAGTCCAGGTGCATATAGTATAAGACACCTATTAGAGGCACGCTTCAATGCCTAGGAATTGCATGTTTCTAACTAAGGAATGGGGGAACTTTATAGATGAAAAGGGGTTTCCAGTTACCATTTTCCTAGGAAAGTACTTATTTTCGCATGTTTGTGCCGAGGAAAAGCCGTTTACCGCCCCTTCATTATATTTTCAACATTCATAGGGTTTTGAAGTCCATTAACACCGACCAAGGAGTTCTATAAATTTAATTAATATTCTTATAATTTATGGTATGGGTTTCTTCATAAGTTCAACAACACTTGGTTGAAAAGGGTAGAGTTACATTGTTACTGATTACAGTGAATAAATAGGTAGGGTGATTCATATAAACGTAATACTGAAGAATTCGCGTTTTATGGTTTTCATTATTTTAAGGAGTTTTTCAAACTATACAATTTCATTTCCCTCTTTTCTTCAACAAGAAAACCCTACAATTCCTGGCTAATTATGCATTACGCCCTTCCTAATTCTCACACCATCTCATCTTGGTCTTCCTCCCAAGTCAATTTCCTTATAAAACCCAACCACTGACATAACTGTTAATGCACTTCCTTTTTGTTATTGGGACTCGGGATCTATTCGATGCTACCCTACGTGCTACTGTTAAGTAAAACCAAAACCCCGATTTCGATGTTATTCGTGGAAGTAAATTGAGATGTCAACTCGGTTGGCGATGATGATCCGATGAGCAAACACCGATAAGGGGTCTTTAATATGCCCAATACCAGATAGGCCCAGAGATACGAATGTATCTGAGCAGAGCCGAAGATGATGCAAAACGTGGCCAACCTCCGAGATTTACGATGGAAAGTGTGAGAATTCGAGACGCGACAAATGACACGGAGCGAGAACAGTTAGAAGTCCAGAGATATGGGCAATGACTAGATCATTATCACAGTCCCACTCTCCACTCTTTTTTTTTTTTTTTTCTGTTTCGGTCATCAGTGAGCCGTGAAATATGATCAAAATATTTATGCCCCGGCCGCAATTATGAGTTGGGGGTGAGGGAAAAACAGGGAGAAACACATAAAAAATAAAGAGGAATCGGAATCTCGGCGACCAAGAGACAATGGGACCCTCAGGTTTGGGTTCTGTTACCTGCTCACCAGTCTGTCCAAATGTGAATTCATTTTATGACTCTATTTTTTCTGTGTTCACCATCGAAAATTGTTTTTTACGATCCGGAGTTTCGGAAGTGCAACGAAATTGCAATAAACATTCCAATTTGATTTGCCTTGATTGATGACCCACCGTTGGAAACTCGCCAGGAATTCTCAACTACTTTAGATACACTGAGAGAATTCTGAGGATCTAATTTAAGGATAACATATAACGAAATTTTTTGAGTTTAAAATGTTCTCAATGTGCTTGAATCAAATTACATTGGTTTCTATAATATGGTTCTTAAAATGTTGATTTAAAAATGTTTTTGATTTAAGAACAGAATCATCTTGAAAATGGAACGAAATTCAAGAAGGAATGTTCTCATTCCAATTACAATTTAAGTTAAATTGGTTTATAGAATATGGCTTTTAAAATGTTTATTTAAAAATGATCTTAAATTATGAACAAATTTAATTTGAATTAAGAACAAAACCATCTTGAAAATGGTAGGGTTTTCAAGAACAAATATTCTCAATTCAAGTAAAATGTACTTGGGATTTCTCTCTGTTTAGTTTCACATTCGCCCTTAAGTTTAAGTGCAATTATAATGCGACTAAGGAGACAAAGAGAATTAGAATCAAAGACAAATTGTCGACAGAACTAAGAAGCGACATTGCAATTAATTATTTTGCCTCGGCTGCCTGCCTGCACCTGAGCGACCTGAACTTTTTGCTCCGCCTCTTTCTCAAGAGACAAGTGAGAAATTAAAACTTTTCGCTGCAAAGTGGAAGGGAGGAAAGTAGTGCACTTCCGACAGGTCAAAAATGAATCGCGCAATTAAACAGTTCCACGGGGGGATTTTTTTTTGGACAACAGCTATCCAAAGAAGAAAATTCAGCTGCAGAAGGTGTGAAAACTTAATTAAGCCCGAATGTGAAGACGCAAACAAACAAAGTGAAAAACATTGCGCGCGCGGAAAATTCAAGATATTTCCGTCCCGATAAAATCCAGCAACTTAAAGTTTAAAGTCTTGATATTCCCGCGTTCTCCACCTGAAACACCAAACTCCAAATTGTGTTGGCAATCTCGAACCAGAGTTGCCAAATAGATTTCTGCGGTTGCCTTTTGCGGTGGCTTTGACAGCAGCTGACAGGTTATTTGCTCTCGAACTGGCTTATATATTATATAATTGAAATAGAAATTCAGTTCCACAGGGGTTACAGCGAAATGGAGGGGACTTCTTGATTCAATGTGGTGTAAATAGCTTGAAAAATTATTAAGGTCTTTAAGAGAGTTCTTTATAACTAATGATGCTCTTGAAATTTATAAAGATATTTTTTAAATGGAGTAAATAAAAGGAAATTTGGTATTCAAAAAGTATGCAACTAAATCTTGTTAACACTATATTTTTTATACAGAATTAAAGATTTTTTAAGAAATTGTATTATTGTATACTGTACGTGTGTCGGCAGAGAATAGTGCGGGTTCAACTCTTTTTGCAACAAAAAAGTTACATTTAAATATTGATTATATAAATTATGATTTCTTAAATATTCAAATTTGTATATTTATATTTTTAAATTTTCTTTGAGATTATTCATGTTTTGTTCCGAATTCTCTGGAATTCTTTTGGGATCCTACCTGACCTTGATCACACTCTTTAAGCACCTTACACAACAAGGCTACCTAGCTGCTACATTCCTTGGCAGCGATAAGAAAACATTCCCCGAGCATGCGTCACAGAGTCATGAAAACTATTTCACTGCCCCGTTTGATAAGGCCCATATCGAAGGCCCCGAAAAAAGAAACCCATCATCCTGGAACAAAGGACTCGCCTTCGTGGATGAGATACGTGGGCGTTGAGTGAACCTCTTCTTTGGTCTTCGGTGGTCTCCTTCGCTGACTGCGTCTGATTTATGCGCGCTGTAGAATTTCATGGCTGCTTAATTAGTGATTTACCCAACCCAAAACACTCCCACGTCGTCGGGGAGTGGGAATTGAACCTCACACAGCGACAGCGAATCGCAGATGGATGAATGGAGCGAAACAATCGCCTTGAATTAAACAATTAATGTGTAATTATCACAGTTTGCCAGGGAATTCTTTTTCTTTTAGTTTTGCCCCGGGCCAAGCGCCAAAGGAAGGAAATCGAGGATTCGGAGGAGGAGATCGCAGATCGCGGAGAGAGAGTCGTCAAAACGCCCACTGGAGGTGCGGGCGTCGACGATTTCTGGCCAGGGCGTGCCGACAAACGATCCTCCTGCGGATCCTCCACATCGAGGAGGGCAATACATCATCATCAGAGGCTGCAGGAACTAAAATTGGCAGGGAGAAGCTATTCAGCGATCCTTGGAGTGCTGAGTAGTTGAAAACCGAATCGTGTAATTTGGTCAGATAGATGGTTTCACCTACACTTGGGGAAAAATATCTTTAAAATTTGTAGAACATTTTTAGCGAATTTATGTACAGGTTCAGTACAGTTTAGTACAAGTTTAGTACCGGTCTAGTACAGGTTTAGTGAATTTTAGTACACGTTTAGCACAGTTTTGGTAAAGTTAGGATAATAGCCTATCAATATATTTAGTTATGTTGGATTTTCAGATTTTGGTAATATAATTGTAAAAGTTTTAAAATTTTAGATATTACATTTTGAAATCAGAGATTAGAAGATGATTATTTGAAAATTAAAGATAATCCTTCAAATGTTCCCATAATTTTTTCCAAGTGCCTCAAAAGAGATGCCCATCGTTAGAGGGGGCAAAACAATTAGCTTTGGGTCAGGTTTTAGGGTTAGGGGATCGCCACTTGATCAACGATCACTGAAGGCGCCGCCGTCTGTCAGTCGGAGTCAGGAGCTTCAATTATGTTGTTAGGCTGGATCAAAGCGATCACCGATCACCGAACTCGGAAACAAGCCCGAACTGATCAACGAAAATTGTTTCGGACACTGAAAGGGCAATTAGAGGAGAGGCAGGGGAACTTAGGTTCAGAGCCAAACAAAACCGAACCATGTGTTTCGAGATTGCAGCCTTTAAATTATGCAAATCTGTTTAGGACTCTAAGCCCTGGAAGGACCAATTG
Organism: Drosophila lutescens; assembly: GCA_037075285.1. Taxonomy (NCBI): domain Eukaryota; kingdom Metazoa; phylum Arthropoda; class Insecta; order Diptera; family Drosophilidae; genus Drosophila; species Drosophila lutescens. The sequence goes on along the minus strand of JBAMCF010000072.1, from coordinate 1,815,360 downwards.
AAACAATTGCATTAATGGCGCTGCAAATGTCCTTTAAGCGGGGCTTAGAGTTCCCAGGTGAATCCAGAAACGATAAACTTTTCAAAAAGAAAGCGTCTAGGCGTGATCCTTGGGATCGTTTAGGATCGCATGGGATCTCCTTGGCTATAATCCCGGTACAAACAAAGGACAATTAACTGCTTCGTGCTCTAATTCAGGTGCGTGAGCCCAAGAAGCAGAAATTGATGGCAATTATTCGGGGCTCAGTCCGCTTTAACCGCAAAATTGTCCCTGATCCTCGGTTCGTTTTCCTCTTTCTTAAGCCGCCGCCTTTGTCTTTGTTTTTGATGTGTACCGAAAACAGAAAAATTGGTACCAAAGTTTAAGGAGTGATCCCGCATAGCTGAAAGACCTCTTAAGGCGCCGCAGATCTTGCAAAGCATATAAAGTGCTTAGCATAATTAGTAGATAGATCGTCTTGTATTGAAAAATACCCAATCTCTAATTCCTTTGTTCCCGGCTGAAAATCTGCTTTGCTCTCATGATCTCTAGTTTAAGCAACTTAGGTTTAGGCAACTAGAAGATCTCAAAAACTAAACCCTAAGAAATTTCCAACCAATTTGTACAGCTTTTTTCCTAGATCCCCCATAAATTCGTATGAAACTTCCATAAATGTCAAAATATTTACACAAATTAAGCCTTTCTTTTTGGATCGAAATAAACAGAATCACAGTTCCATTGAGATATTTCTGGAAAAAGATAGAAAGACCGACAGCTTCTGTTGTTATGGAAAGTGCAGCGAAGCAGAAGCATTTTCCCACAGAGCTTTCCTGCGATCGGTTTTTGGGTTCTTTGATCGCCGGAGAAGAATTGAAAATGAAACGGATTTTTATTCCGGCTTTTCTTTTTCTCTCTCTCGTTTTCCAGACCAATGACACCTGAAAGCGCCCACACGAAATTGAGACATCCACTTGGAGATCTTTGGAGATCGGTGGAGATCTTTCCCCAATTCCCATAGCTTTTTTTCTGAAGTGGAATGTGTGCCGGGTGTTGCATCTGGGGGATTAGTAGCACTCCGGGCAAGTGATCGTAATGACTTTTGGATTTGATTCCCTGGGAACCGAAAACTGCAGTGACATTGAAGTGGATCGATCTGGAGATCTTTCAGTTGACAGCTGTGGCTCATTTGCATAAATTCCAAACCGTACCTGCTGCATTCGTGCATTAAATTGACTGTCTGGAGGAGTTAAGTTCGGTTTAAGATAACCGCAAAATACCAGTCTGTGGTCTCTGAGCTTTCGGCTCCATCAAAGTTTCAGGTGCAACAATGTTGACAACTAACTGCCTGCCCTTCTTGATCTTGGGTTCCTTCTGTTTTGGAAATATTATGCAGGCTAATCCCTTAATCGCCCATGTTCAGCCTCCTTTTGTTGACCATATTTCTACTAATTTTCTCCTTTGGGCTTCCCTTTTTGTCCCACAAAAGGATGCGAAATTTCTAATAATCCCTAAGTGGACATAATCCTTTTGTGTGTGCCACTGTCTTCGGGATCCTTGGGCATTCAGTTCCGTTTTCGTTTCCTACAATTTTTTTTAATAACTCTTTTGGATGGCTAAGAAGAAATGTATTATCCCAACGATTGTCCTGTGGGCGGATATGGATATTTAATACTTTTATACTTTTGTGTTGAAAGGCAGGGTCAAATGTGAGTTAAATTCGAATGCGGCGGCAAAAGTTTTTAGTTTTTGAGGAGAGAATTTCCCGAAAGAATTATCGAAACAATTGGACAAGTGATCATCAGAGACCGTTGGTCAGACGAAACCCGTTCTTATCTGCTATGTGTGACACCATATAATAACATATGCTTATGTTTTCGGGGCCTCCTACCCCCAACGAGCTTCACACATCTGTTGCCCCGATCTCCGAGAAGAGTCGGCGGAGTCTGCATCATCGACGAAGGTGGTCCAGGTCTGTCTCCGCTTAATAACCGAATAAAAAATGATAACCCGAAAATAAGAAGACATCAAAGAAGCCCAGCCACAGACTGCAGGCCAAATTAAGAGAGCTCTGTGGCTACAGAGCCTAACAAGCTACGAAAAAAGAAAGAACCGATAAAAAGAAATGAAGGAGAGCAGGTGATAAGTAGGGAGACTAGGGGATACCTTCTTGATTTAATAGTATTCGAATGATATGAAACTTGGAAAATCGATGTATTATAGTTTTTTATAACGAAATAGTAATGCCAGAACATATTTAAAATTTTCTCTATGCGAAATATAAAAAACAAACATTGTTGAAATCTGATCAATTTGTTCTAGCGTTATTCGACTGATATGATACTTGGAAGATCGATGTATTATAGTTTTTTATAACGAAATCAAAATCTCTAATATTTCAAAACATTATATTTTTTACCAAAGTCCAAAAACTACTTATAAATACCCTGTAATAAACTCCAGAGAACAGAGAGAGAAGCGAAGCCATAATGCACAAAGGGTCATAATGATCGGCAAAGATCGCAGCGAGTTTGGAGACCGAAGACCACCGCCGTCTAATTTATTCACAGCGAGATGTGGGGACCGTTGGATTCATTGGATCTGTTGGGGCTGTCGGTTGGTCTGTTGGTTCTGGACAGATCCGAGCCGCTCTTTAAACTCTTATTAATGAGCCGCGCAAGTGTCGCACGCAACGCGCCGATTAAGGCCCAGTTAACAGGGCTCGAAGGTGGCGACCGACCGTGTCCATGTCCGATGTCCAAAATCCGAGTCCATGCTCGGGACCAAGTCCGTATCCATGCACTCAAAAAAAAAGATTAATGTTTGATTTAAATGATTATCATTAAAATATTTCTTAAATTCGAAAAACTGCTCAGAATATTTATTATTATTTCTAGGTATACCATATTGGAAATTTATTTTATACACTTTTTTCTTTGCTTTGAAAACTAATTTTTTTTTTTGGGAAATCTAAGAACTATATGCTAAAAATTGTTTTTGTAATGGAATAGTTATATAATAAATATTTAAGATTTCGAAATATTTGATATAATGTTTGATATAATGTTAACCGATCGATAAGAAACTTTAAAAATATATGTATTATAGGTTCTTATAACGAAAACAAAATCTAAAATATTTCAAAAATTGTTCCTAAAATGTGTGAGTTTGAAAAAATTATTATACCCGTTACTCGTAGAGTAAAAGGGTATATTGTATTCGTGCAAAAGTATGTAACAGGGAGAAGGAAGCGTTTCCGACCCCATAAAGTATATATATTCTTGATCAGGATCACTAGCCGAGTCGATCTAGCCATGTCCGTCTGTCCGTCTGTCTGTCCGTCTGTCTGTCTGTATGAACGCTGAGATCTCGGAAACTATAAAAGCTAGAAGGTTGAGATTTCACACACATATTCTTGGGCTTCCTACGCAGCGCAAGTTTGTTTCATCGAGGTGCCACGCCCCCCCTAACGCCCACAATCGCCATAAACGATTTTCAAATGTGTCTGGAGGCCACATCTTTTAAGATTTTAAAAATATATAAACGCCATTTTATAGTGTTTATTAATACCTATCGAAATGTAGAAGACATTTTTCAAATCGGACCATTCATTAAAAAGTTATACGCAATCAAAATTGTTTATATATCTATCTCCCTCGCACTCCCTTTAGCCCCAATAGATAGTCGGGACACCAACCCGAGTACAGCGTTCGCACTCCCTTTAGCTGAGTGACGGGTATTAGATAGTCGGGACACCAACCCGACTATAGCGTTCTCTCTTGTTTTTAAACTATAATAAGGTAATAATATTAAAACTTTATAGTATTTAGGAGTTTCTCTGAATATCTGTGAGTTTTGACTGATCGAAAACCTTTTCAGCAATCGATTTTAAAGCAGTGTATCTGCGGGATCTTTGGGATTAAAGTGCAGTCAAAGCGACGCTTTTATCGCCCTAATGGACCTGGAACTGGGAACAAGATCCCGAGATCCGTGGACCTCCGCCTCTGTGTGACAACTGGGAACTTGCTGTTTCAATTAAGGCTGCCCATAAAGTCGGCCCTCTTTTCTCGACCGATGTCTGTTATCTGCGGGGCTTGTCACTCGCCTCGATTTTGTTTTCCACTAAATAAAGACATTAAAAGGGCCGTCAGTCAGGTTATGTTCTCTGCTTTTTTCCCCTCGTTATGGTTACGGATTTTTGGGCCAGGTTTAGCTGCTGGGATTTATTAGGGACCACCGGTGGACTGTGTGGCTTAACACTTTTTAATTTCACTTGCCACACGGGGCAATCAATCTTGGCGTCCCCGAGATCGTGGAGTTATGAGCCTGAGAAATGGTCAGAGAGTCATAAACCATCATTAACAAGGGGCAGCTGCTCTCCGGCGCTTCGAACCGGGGTTTGGACATGGACATGGACCTGGCTGGACTTTAGATTCGAGATGCACTTCTTTTTTGTGGGCGACCGCAACAAGTTCCATAGAATCATCAGCTGCCGGGCGGGAAAAGTGTTGACAACTCCGACGACGACTTCTTGTGGGGTCGTTGGGTTTTAAACAAATAAAATTCGGAGGTGGAGAGCAGGTGGTCTTCTGATGCCCCCTCCCCGATTTTTGGGAATTATGTTTGCTTTATTGCAAGTTTTATTCTGTAGGTTTACGGGGGGTGTGGGGAATGAGATCGGGAAAATAAGATTCGAGGGAATTCGTTACGGAATTCCAGGCATCGGAGCTTTCTGCTCTACTTTTCCCCGCAGCTAGATTTAAACCGATTAGACTGTCCACTGGGGGTTCCTCCATTATCTCCAGCTGCTGGGAATTGAAAAGTAAATGCAATCTTTTCTATTCATCGCTTCCCTGGGAGACTTTTCAGAGACCAATTATTAAAAAATTTAATTAAAAATTAAAGCAATTATTTTATATATTTTTTCTTTATAAAAATATTTGTAATGTGTATTAAAATAAATCTTTAAATATTACAAAAAACATATATTATAGAATCTTTTAAATTTTTGAATTAAAAGCTTTTAATTCTAAAAGTTTTAGAATTATTATATGGTTGTATTTGTTGTCATTTTTGAGTCATATATTAAAACAAATCTTTAAATATTACTTACTTCAAATAGTTATTATAATTGTCTTTGAGTCATATCTTAAAAATCTTAAAATATGTCATGAAAATATAAGATAGCTCGGATAGTTATCATAGTTCTTCAAATTAATATTCTTTCATTATTTGTTTCGCATTTTACAGCTCATCAACCTTAAAGCTTGATAATTTTCGCCTCTAATATCCCAATTAACGTATGGAACATTTAACTGGAAACCCATAGACGTGTTGAAATGCCTTAACTTCAGTGGCTTCTCTATAGCTCTTCTCCCCCGGGTTCCTCTACCTTTCTATCATATCGTAATCTTGGTAATCCAGACACTAACAACGAAACTCGCCAAACGACCGAATCGAATCAAGCGCACATTTTCATGAATGAACGAATGAGTATGGGTATGAGTGAGTGAGTGAATGAAATTTCGATTTCCACAACTCCTACACCACAATAGCGATAGGAAGGGGCATTTGGCGGGGGCAACTCCCGGTGTCCCAAGCAAGCAACCTACTCGCGCATGCAAAACACGATTTACTATTAAGGCAAAATGCGCAGACAGTACAAAAAAAAAGATTGGGGAAAAGGGGATCGCAGGGAGGAGAAGTAACCACAGAAGCCAGACAACAAACAACTTTTGACGTCGCATAGAAGAAATTGAATGGAGTGGAGTCGTTCGAGTTGCTTGAATGGAGGAGTTCGAGTTCCATGGTCTTAGGTCCGAGGCCCCGGAGGAGTTTAGAGTTTTTAGACCCGACTGGAGACGCGTCGCGACTCCATTCATAAATGGCCATGGCAAGCGGGTTTTGGCAACGTGCTCTCTTCGCCGAACGGATGACTCATCTCCACTGGATGGGAATGGTATATGGGATATGGTATAGGCGAAATGGGATGGCAATGGGGCACGTGATGCCATCGTCGAGGTGTGTCAATTAGCAGTTGGTTGTTGCAGTTGAAGAGGCGGTCACAGGAGGAGGAGGATGGAAAGGATGGGGAGGGGGATTGTGGATTGGGTGCTGGCTGAGGATGAGGAGTAGGTAATCGCTGGAGGTCCAAGTCCAGGGCGTGACTCATCTCGTCATGGGAGCTGCTGTTGCCACAGAGGCTTCTATGTAGCAGTTAGCTAATAAAACTAGCAAAATTCTTGTTAGGCTGGAAAAATACTAATAAAATAATAGGATATTGGGGAACTATTAACAATTATGATAGCTTTAGCTTTAATTTATTAAAAATATTTTCTTTTATATTAATTTGTATTTTTACTTTATTACTTAATTTACTACATTTATTTTTATGGTTGTTCTTATATTTATTTTTATGTTTATTCTTATAATTATTTTGATGTTTATTTTTGATAAATAGGATAATCTTATTTATTTTTAGGTTTTAAGGAAGTGAGTTCGGGGATATTAGGGATATATTAATTCAGATTTTAAAGACTAAGATCCAAGTTCAGACAAAATCCAATTATTAAAGTTCCCAGAAACCTTAATTTAAAGAACTAGAGTTCTTTGTCTGTAATTTCACACAGGATATAAACTATATAAGTCTGGTTCCCATTATAACTACAGTTTTTCGACCTTACAGATCCGAAATAAACTCACAAAAATTTTAAAAACAAGAGAGAACGCTATAGTCGGGTGCCCCGACAATCAGACACCCGTTACTCAGGTAAAGGGAGTGCGAGGGAGATGGAGATAGAAACTTTGAACACGAATAACTTTTTAACGAATGGTCCGATTTGAAAAATTTCTTCTACATTTCGATAGGTATTGATAAACACAATAAAACTGCATTTTTACTTTTCCGAAATATTGAAATTTTTAAAATCGTATATAAGCGATTGTGGGCGTTAGAGGGGGCGTGGCACCTTTTTAAAATAAACTTGCGCTGCGTAGGAACTCCTAGAATCTGCATGCAAAATGCCAATCTTCTAGCTTTTATAGTTTCCGAGATCTCAGCGTTCATACACTCATAAAAATTAATTTATAAATTTTAGAAATCTCGCCATTAAATCGGCCTACCTTTGAAAATAGAAATTAAATTTCTTGTTTTTAGAAAATTTGCCTTTGAATTTAGAAAACCTTTCTAGATGAAGAAAATTCAAGAAAGAATGTTTCTTGAAAGTAGAAAAATTGAATTCTCATATGATTTTTTTGCCGTCGCAGCCCAACAATTTGCTACGGATTTAATGGCAAAAAAGCCATTGAATATATGCGAGAAATGACCCTAGAATTTTGAAAAGTAGCCATTGAATTCCTTCGGCTACCGAATGTTAACGACAAGAAAAACGAAGTAGGACGAAGGGCCTACTCGGCCCGACAACTACCCGGCTGCCGACTTCTCTGATCACCCGAGCGTCAGTTGTGAAAAAAATTCGTAAGTGATGGACGTGATTCTCAAGCGGATAAGAGGAGAAGCCTTTTTCCAAATATTCAAAGGCATGTACATATATAATTTTTTGTATAGCGCGCGAAAAACTCGAAATCTCTTAACCAAGTTTATACAAATTTAGTTGAATTGTTTTTTTAGCTAAAAGCTACGTACATACATACATTTGTACATAAATATGTAGGTGTACAGTTCTATAATAACTTCACCTTATTACTCGCATTATATTTATTTTTCAGAATGAAAAATTACAGATGAATCGCTAAAATACCTTTAGTTGCATCAGCCAAATAATTTGTTTGGCGAAACTGTAATTTTGTTTTAAAACCTTCTAAGGTAAGAGTATATCAAAAAGAACAAGAAAGAACGTTATAGTCGGGTGCCCTGACTTTACTCAGGTAAAGGGAGTGCGAGGGAGATGGAGATAGAAACTTTGATCACGCATAACTTTTTAACGAATGGTCCGATTTGAAAAATTTCTTCTACATTTCGATAGGTATTGATAAACACAATAAAACTGCATTTTTACTTTTCCGAAATATTAAAATTTTTAAAACCGTATCTAAGCGATTGTGGGCGTTAGAGGGGGCGTGGCAACTTCTTAGAACAAACTTGCGCTGCGTAGGAACTCCAAGAATCTTCATGCCAAATACCAATCCTCTAGCTTTAATAGTTTCCGAGAACTCAGCGTTCATACGGACAGACAGACGGACAGACAGACAGACGGACAGACGGACATGGCTATATCGACTCGGCTAGTGACCCTGATCAAGAATATATATACTTTATAGGGTCGGAAACGCTTCCTTCTAGCTGTTACATACTTTTGCACGAATACAATATACCCTTTTACTCTACGAGTAACGGGTATAAAAATATGTTGAATTTGTTTGTCATACCTAGGCATGTAAATATGTATGCATGTACGCGGCTCACCCGATCTGAAACCCGATTTTCAACCCTTTCATATTCAGCTCCTGTCTCTCGCTCTCTCGACCGACGCGTCGCGACTTTTCTCTCTTCTTCTTCTTTAAATTGTACCATGATCTGACCTGCTTACATGCGGGCTCTCTTCGCTCAAAGGCCTGTTTGTAAATATGAATGTATGTACGTGTCTCTCCCGGTTCTCTCTATCTGAAATTCGATTTTCAACCCTTCCATCCTTGTGTTCTACCTGTCTTGCTCCTCTCTCTGTCTTTTGACCAACGTGATTGTATTTTGGCTATTATTAACATTATTTCAAAAAATGTTGTTTATCTTAAACCAAATATTTGATATCCCAATAATTATATATTTTCCAGATGTGGGAAGGCGAAGAAAATGGTTTTTGATACCTGCAACTACATACTGAGTTTTGAAATCACCTTATGTCATAAGAAGTTCAACAGACCTTATGTTATACAATATTAAATTATGTGAATTAAATACACCACCATTAATAACTCGTATGCTTAATACTAAATGTTTTCTTAAGTCAAAAGTGTGTTATTTAAAAATGTTTAAATGTTAAGTGTTAAATGTTTGAAATGTAATAAAATATAAAATAAAAAAAAAATTAATTACATTTTACTTTCAGGTTTTGTAAAACATCCTTTCAAGAAATATTATTTCTTAAATCAAGAATTGCTTTTCTTGTTTTAAGAAATATTTTTTCTTGTTTAAAAGGTGCCTTTTTAAAAAACCATTTCTTGTTTTAAGAAATTTAATTTCTTTTTTTTTAGAAAATTTAATTTCTTGAAACAAGAAAGAAGCCACCTTTGAAACAAGAATCGCCTCTCTTGTTTCCAGAAATATTTTTTCTTGTTTTAATGGTGGCTTTCTAAAAAACCATTTCTTGTTTTAAGAAATTTAATTTCTTGTTTCAAGAAATATTTTTTCTTGTTTTAATGGTGCCTTTCAAAAAAACCATTTCTTGAAACAAAGGTGAGGTCGCCTTTGGCAAAAATTCAAGAAAGAATTTTCTAGATTTTAAGGAAATTCTTCGATTTTTTTTTATGAGTGTACAGACAGACGGACAGACAGACGGACAGACGGACATGGCTAGATCGACTCGGCTAGTGATCCTGATCAAGAATATATATACTTTATGGGGTCGGAAACGCTTCCTTCTAGCTGTTACATCTTTTGCACGAATACAATATACCCTTTTACTCTACGAGTAACGGGTATAACTAGTTCCCTTTGGAACTGAGACGTTCACCTCCATCGACTAACGCCTTTGCCAATTTATGAATGAAGCAAGCCAACTGGTTTTCGCAGCGCCCAGACTTCCTGCGCCCTAGACTTGATCTGTAGACCCAGACTTAAAGCTAGACGACTGGCGGCGACTGGAAGTGTGCACCCACATGATCCCATCAAGTCCAACGACAATTGTGCGGGTGTTCGGCACAACCACTTGAATACTCTGTGTATATCCACATCCGCTGGCTTCTCTATTAAATGCGGAAGAGGGCGGCATTCATATTCCCCGAAAGTTCCTGCCCCCGGATCTCAGAACTCCAAAACTCACGTGCTGGGCGGGATTCTTCGTTTTGGTTGGGGGTTTTCATATCCCAGAGTTCTGGGTTTGGCATTGTCGGCGGCTCGCTTTGTGGCGCCCACAGCCGCGTGCCGCTTTGATTAATTATGCGGTGCAATGTGGCCACCTACTCCTCCTCCAACTCCTCCTCCATTTCCCCCTTCCCTTTGAATGGTTAACTGTCATTGTTCTGGCATATTTGTTCGCTTTATTCGACTGTAACTGGCTGTAACACACAACAATTGACCCAATTATGAGGACGACATCGGGAATATCTGTACACGGCGGGATGATTTTTCATGTCCATTGAACAACAGCTACGGTGGTTTAATCTCCACTGAGGGATCTGTGTTTAAATCACTGAATTTGAGGGATTTTCTTTCTTTACCTTATTTGGCTTATTAATTTATCAGAATTATTAAAGAACATCTCAGAAATAAATATTTATTTTATTTTTAATGCGAAATTTAAGTATACAGATTTATTTTATTAAAATAGTTTGGAAAACCTTTTTTAAAAATTATATATTATTTATTTATTTTACATCTAGTTTAAAGTCATTAAAATTATTACTATACCAAGAAATATACTAATATTTCCTGGAACCCTCTTTATTAAAGGTTTACTTTTTCCTGCAAACCAAAACCAAGTCCTGAATTTACCATTTAGCCTGCCTGGCTAAACTTCATCCTTGACTTGATTTCTTGCTTCTTGCCTGCGTTTCCTACTTGTTCTTATTTTGTTACAATTTTCCCGCTGTAAATTTCCCTCGAAAGTTGCAACAAAGTGGCGAAAACAGCCGCCAGGAGGAAAAGGCAGTGCGCAATTTTACTGTCAATTAGGCGGCCACACGGGCAAAAGTCGAGTTTATTGTTGCTGAGCCACCTTCAAAATTTCAGGCCGAGAAGGAGGATAAATTTCTACGGGCATTTTCAAGCATTGGGAAAAAAATATTATCAGGAGTTAGATAAAATATGATATTTTAAGAAATACAAATTAATATATTTCTTTCTGAAAGTAGGTACGAAATAATTGCTCTGAAATCAATATGTACATTTTATAAATTTTTTGAAATTTTGATTTTTTTTTTAAATTTTAATTTTTTTAAAAATTTGTATTATAGGCATTTTTATAATTTCTTTTGAGCATAAATAAGATAAATGATAATATTTGAAATAATACCAATTTAAATATTTTTTATTTACAAGTATTAAATAATTTCTTTGAATTTAAATTATAACTGTTATTTTTTAAATTTTCGAAAAATTGAAAAATGTTTGAAAATTAAATTTTAGGTACTTTTAACTTTTTTCTATAACTATTTTCACTTATAAATGCCTCCCACGGCAGGTGTGTTCATCAGGGGATTTCAATGCCTAAAGAGCAGGGATTCAGGAGTCCCAAAAAGAGCGGGGGAATCCAAGGAGTCCAAGCACGAGCACGAGCGCCACAGCAGCTGCCGCTGAATGGACAGCGGCTAATTCCCCGTCGTCCGCCTGCCAAATGCCAAAATGACAACAATGGACGCACCGGGTGAAGGTCAGATTTCGGGCAATCAAACACAATGGACAAAGGAATCGTTTTGAATATGAAATGAGATTGGCACCGGAATGGTAGTCGCCTTGACCGTAGGTGGACTCCAATTACCCTACGGCAGCTGGAACCGCCTTACTTTGGCTCAGATTTTGGCTTCGAATTCGGATTCAAAATAGGATTCGCAATCTCCTCGATCTCGATTGATCTTTCAATCAATGGCAGCTGCCTTTTGGAGTGCGCCAATTTTCAATCTCGAACGTCAATATTTGCCTGGACTTAGGGCGGATTTCGAAATTCCAGGAATGCCCTGCTTTTTGGTGGTAAAGCCAGTTGGGTTATTTTTAGTTAGGAGTAGACTAAAAAGGTTACCTATAAATCATATTTTTAGAGGTTGAGAAAATCATGTACCAAAGGAAAACAAATGGGAATAAAAACTTGTTTAGGATAGTATTACTTTAAATTCAAAATAATAATTAGGTCTAATGATTTTCAAAAGTATTTTAAGATTGTCTAACTTAACATTTAAAACAATAATAAGATCTGGTTATAACATTTATTTTTAAAACTGCTTAGACTTACCACAATTTCTAAACAATTCTTAAAATAAATGTTTAAACTGATATCGATATTATTTTAAGAACATTTAATTATTTTAAATTTTAAGTTATAAAATCCTAAACTTTTTTTTTTAAATCATCAGATAATACCAAAAATACTAATTTTGGTTTGTTTATTATTTTCTTTTGTATTTAAGTTCAAACCTTCAGAAAACTACCGGTTAGGTTTATTTGTATCTAATCACTTCCTTTTTAGGATAGAACACCGCCTTATATGCCCACTTAAGTCAGTGAGAATCAGGCACTTTATCGCCAGCTTTTTATCGTGCCACCGCCCAAAAGGAGCCGCGTCATCAGCGAATTGAAATAATTCCGAGTTGCCAACTTGCCAAGTCATCCCGAATTGGTCAGCGGTGTCGAGGCCTCAGATCTCCGGGTTTATACATATATATACGAATATTCCTGGGGAGGAGCGGAGATCGCGTGCGATAGGCAACGTCAATATTTGTGTTTATTTCTGGCTCGGATCGGATCGGATCAGATGGGAATGAGAATGGGCAGAGGCATGGGCATCGTCATGATTATGAGGTCCTTGTTAGTCCGTTTGAATTGGCGGCGCTTTCGCTTTGAGGTCGAGAACAAGTGGCTGCCCAATTTGCGCTCTGTTTGTGTATCATTTTGTGGACCTGGCTAATTGTTTTGTGCCCTTGAAGATCGGGGCTACCTGACCCGATCCGGATCTCGAACTATGGGAATCTCGGCGGTTTTATTTGCCCTGGATTTCATTATTTTGCGGTGAATGTGGGAAAACTGCAGGCAGGCTAGAAATTTAACAAGTTCTTTTTTCGAGTTTACTGGGAATTTTTTACAGGGTGACGAAAGGGAATGTGAAAATTGTGGTGGTGTTGACATTCTGTTATTTTTTTTAAATGGAAAAGTAGATATCTTGCGTTCTAGATTTTATAAAAATGTGTAATTTATTCAAAAATGTACATATTAAATATTATATAGCCAATTTGTCTTGATCTTGGTAGTATCATCTGCAAGTAAACAGGAATCTTTATTAAAAACACAAAATAAAAGCAACAAATCTTACCTTTAATGTGAAAATTTTCCAAACTTCAGTACAATATAATTTATTTAAACTTGTTAGATATCCGAAAGTAGAAACATATATGTTTTTCCTTAGCCACCATTATTTCTAGCTTTAGCATTATCCAGAATACCACCTTTAGCCACTTCTGTTAAACTTTTCCGTCGAAGCGTTATTCATTGTGATTGATGATCTGATATAGCCCCTGCTGTTTGCACACAAGTCCCTTCTCGATGAGATTATCCATGGCTTCGTCCACATTGTTCACCAGCTGCAGTACTCCCTTCTCGGTAGTAATGCTCACGATGCGCAGGATCTGCTCCTTGGAAGCCTCACCGCCCACGACATCCATGGACTGCCAGACCAACTGCTCCATTGGGTCATCGCCGATGTCCTGGTAGCTTGATACGTTATCGAAAGACATTTTACACTTTTTAAATTTGAAAATATAATGTTCGGAATACAATTTTTTTATTTTTTATTCAAAAATTTATAAATATGATACGACTGCTCGCAAAGGAAGTGGCTTGAAAACTGATTCTGAGCAGTACAGGGAGAAATAATGAAGTTTTATTTGGATTTTCAAAGCCTACTTGGGATTTTAATAATTTTTTAAGTTTATTTTTGAATTTTCTTATAAAGCAACCCTTTTTTCCTGCAGCCCTGAAACTTTCTGGTTCATTTTATTGGTTCCTTAGTTCACTGTTCACTTTCTGTCACTTGATTTTTTCCAGCTGACAGTTCCAATTTGTCATTTCGTTGCCTTTTAAGCTACGCACATTTTCTTACGAGTTTTTCGGATTATTTTTACGGTTTTTATTAGTTGGCTAAAAGAGTTTATAATAATGAGTGGTTCATGCAGTGAAATCGAATCGAATGCTTCGCCGGCAGAGGAGCAACCTAGGTGAGCTGAAAAACTACTTATTAAAGAGTGCAAGTCATTAACCTAACCTCAAATTTAGCAGCTCCCAAAACGATGAGAATTCTGAGGAGCAGGCGCCGGTCAAGACATTGCTGCAATGTGTGCTGTCCAAAAATCAGAAGCTGGATGGCTTGGCCTCCCGATGGGTCCAGTTCTATGAGAAGAGCCCCACAGCCGCTTTGGTTACTCTAATACAGTTTTTGGTGGAGGCCAGCGGAAGTCAGTACCAGATTCCGAGGGACACGGCAAGGCCATTCTCCTACGGCGATATCCTGCATGGAGCCTCTCTCCATATTCGTAATGTAAGTATTCATATTACAATATAATACTTATCCTAACTTTTCCTCCTTATAGGTCACGTTGTATCCCATCATTATGAAGACGTCCGAAGTCTTTGTCCGCAGGGTGGTGGGCTTTTTTAATGCCCTCTTAAAGGCGGCCAATGATATGGCCACCGATTCATACAACGTGTTTCTGGTCGAGATTACGGGCTTTCTGGTGGCCTGCGCCGAGTCCAGTGTTCGTCTTTTTAGACACACAAACACCATGATTGGTAAGTAATAAAAAGAAATCAAGACTATTAAATTTCTGTTACTAAACTAAAGGGAGTGCAAAGAGAGTTAAGTTAAGCAAGCAGTAAATCGACTGCTTGCACTGCTTGGTTCCCTTAATTACTCATAACTTTTTAATGAAAGTCCTATTTTAAAATTTTATTTTACATATCGATAGTCATGGGTATAAATATTAATACATTAAATTATTATAATATTAAATTTTTGTTCAGGTCTTAAAATGATGACCCTGTTAGTAGAACTGAAATCCGTGAACGATGAGGAGCTGAAGCGACTGTGGATGCGGATGTTCCAGGGCCTATTTGTGGAATGCCATCGGGATGTGGTGGACAACATAAGGCTCCTCTGCATCTCCGAACTTGGTGTGTGGTTCCGCAACTACCCAGAGTGCCACCTGGACGCAAGCAGCCTGCGTTTCCTCTTCGAAGCTTTGGATGATAGCTCGATGGAGGTGAAGCTCTGCAGCCTGAGTAACATTTTAAACATCTGCCAACACGAAGATCTTCGACCAACGTGCCTGACATTGGGCAATGAGTTTCGGGAACTATTACTCAACTTATGCGGGGATAAGGAGGATGAAATATCAGAAGAATCTTTGCGCCTCCTTACCGACTTATATCGATCTTCTAAAGAAATTCTATGTGATGACGAATGCGAGGTGCTGGAGGAACTGATGTTCACCGCACATCGAGGATTG
>JBAMCF010000071.1:0-55700 GCA_037075285.1 Drosophila lutescens | reverse complement strand
TTTTGTTTTTCCAATTTTGTCATTTTTTGTAAGGTGTTACATCACATTTTGTTAAAAAAAATCGACAAAAATTAAAGTTTCTTGATTGGAACGCCAATCGATAGCAAATTTGATTACAAATTCAACGGTATATGACATTCCGTATTTGTATTATTTTTTCCAATGTTTTGACCAAAATATTGATTTTTTCGGGTAAAAATTTGGTATCTGGGTTTTTGGTAAAAATAGGAATATATTATAGAATTTTTTGTTGCAGTTTGACCGATACTTATCCCCAATCAAAAGTACATATTACTTTTTACTGTTAACAAGATATTAAATTGATCCTCTCAGCTTTCCGGTAGACTTTTAACAAATATATGATTCGCCACTTTTTTAATTTTTCAACCACTTTTTTTTTAATATAAAATTTAAGTAATATTTTAGGAGTACTCACAATGACTCGCACTCCATCCACCCGGTAGCTGGTTTTTGGCGGCCGCGCCTTTGGCACGTAGCGGTAGAACTCCTCGTTGTCCTTGTACCACTTGATGGCGTACAGGGCCTCGCCCTCCTCCACCTGCTCCTCCTCCTCTTCCTCCTCCTCCTCCTCGCGATCGATGCTGTCGTCGAAGCTGTCCGTCCGATCGAACTCGGGCATATAGGCCGCCGGACCGCCGTTGTTGCCGTTGCTGCTTACCGACACGGAACCGCTGTGAGTGCTGGCGCCCACGTGGGCGGCACCCAGGTAGCCGGAGGCCGCACTGCCCCGGTAGACACTGTGCCCGTACGGCGACTTCTCCGGCGGAGCCGGTGGCTGCTGGTGGTTCTGTTGACTCTGGTACTGCCGCATGGCGATGGGCTCCCGGTCCCGCTGCCTGGGGCGCTGCCCGTGCTGCTGCCGCTGGTTCTGGCGCATCCGGGGGCGGTACGGCGACCGCTCCTCCTCCAGCGCCTCGCCATCCGGATAGTGGAACTCGCCGCCGTGGGTCTGGTGACCGTGGGCATGGTCGTGGTCCGAGCGACTCTGCAGCCCCGTAACCGTGTGGTGCGTCCGGTTCAGCTCGTACTGGCACTCCAGGAAGGCGGACTCGCCGCGCAGCTTGTAGGCGGGAATGGAGACCTTTATCATGCGCAGGCCCACGGCAAATCCTGTGAGCAGGGATTTCAATTATTAAGAGGAATAATAAATTGATCTTATAATATTTTTAAACAAAGTTTTCGGAATTAAATATGTCAATTTGAGAGCCCGGTGCCAATTTAAGCAAAACTTTCGCAATAATGGTGTCAGCAATCAGGCGAAAATATAATCCGAAAATATCAAAATAATTTTCTCTATCGCAGACAAGTATTGAAATCAGCGAGTCTCGGAAATCAATAAACTGGCAAGTCGCCGGGGGATATGGAGCGCCTATTTGCATAAGAAAAGGGCGCAGGATGCTGGGAGTGGGAGGACAGGGAACAGGGACGGGGGGCAGAGTTCAGAGGACCCGCCGGGCATTCGCCAAGGATTACGCTAGTCGCAACAAGGCCAGAGGAAAATTAAAATATTTCCCGCATATTCCGGGCCACGGCAAGACGAGTCAACTTCTTGTTGCTGATGACGGAGCAAATTTTCCGGCCAAGTATTTGCATAATTGATTTGTCCTCTGGACTAGACCACTAGTCCTGCCCCGATGCCAGGACAAACAATTATTGTTTTAATTAAAAAGGACCCACGGTCTGATCGTCAATTGCTTATTTATGAGTAGCGATTCTGAAATATGCAGGCGAGTAAAGGCAGGTGGCATTGGTGGGGCATTGTCCTGGGCGCAGGCTATCAGTTATACCGTGTCGGCCGGCTCGTAAATATTAATAAATGAGTGCGTAATCGGGCTTAATCCTTTGTAAAATTACAGCACCGCGGAGCCAGGGCCACAAATTATGAAGGCCGGCAGCCGAAGGACAGCGACCAACAGGATATTGTCCGTTTGTAAGCTTCCTGGCTGTCATTCATCCCCCCAAAACCCCTTACCTCACCAAATAAATGCCCTGTTTAGCGGTTTATTTCGGCGAAGCTGCTCAGCGAGCGTTAAATTAGAATGGCAGTCGTCATAAATATTTGAATATCTGGCCATTAGGAGCCGGGCTGTCGGCTAATTGGCCATTGGCACTGCCATTGGCAGCTGGCAAACTTTGTTAGCCGCTTAAAGACGTCGGCAATTGAATGGGATTAAACAGATTGACAGTCTCTGATCTGGGACTTGGCGAGCAAAACTTTTCCATTGCAGCTGCACAACTTTTCCGGCTCCCAGGGCCCCGGGAAACTGGTTGAATTGGCAGGACCTGCAGCATGCGGAGGATGTGGTACTCGAGTGGAGTAAACAATTTTGATTTGCCTAACTCTTATTTAATTACGGAATTAGATTGCTTTTAATTTCGTGTCGAGAATGCCAGAATTTTGCATTCTAACGCCCGCACTCGGCTGAACTAATTACATTTGGCCATTAATTAGCGCCGGAATTTCAAGGGCCCAGCACACGTTGTTTAATTGGCCAATTTTTATGACAGCGACTTTGATGGACGAGTCGAGGTGCGTCGTCCGCCCGGGGCCACGCCCACCGGCTGATGTCAGGCGGGAAATGGGCTTAATGAAATTAAGCTGCTTTCCCGAAAAAACAAAGGCCCGAAGAAGACTACAGACTACTGCAGATACAGGCCAAAGACAAAGCAGCCTGCGCAGAGCAGCCAACACATGTCATTCGGGCAACGCTACAAAGTGTCTTAATGTTAATTAAAAACAAGAGAGAACGCTATAGTCGGGTGCCCCGACAATCAGATACCCGTTACTCAGGTAAAGGGAGTGCGAGGGAGATCGAGATAGAAACTTTGAACACGCATAACTTTTTAACGAATGGTCCGATTTGAAAAATTTCTTCTACATTTCGGTAGGTATTGATAAACACAATAAAACTGCATTTTTACTTTTCCGAAATATTGAAATTTTTAAAATCGTATATAAGCGATTGTGGGCGTTAGAGGGGGCGTGGCACCTTTTTGAAACAAACTTGCGCTGCGTAGGAACTCCTAGAATCTGTATGCAAAATGCCAATCTTCTAGCTTTTATAGTTTCCGAGATCTCAGCGTTCATACGGACAGACGGACAGACAGACAGACAGACAGACGGACAGACGGACAGACGGACATGGCTAGATCGACTCGGCTAGTGATCCTGATCAAGAATATATATACTTTATGGGGTCGGAAACGCTTCCTTCTAGCTGTTACATACTTTTGCACGAATACAATATACCCTTTTACTCTACGAGTAACGGGTATAAACAGCAAAGTCCCATCCAGCAAACAAAAACGCTGGCAGGATCAGATGGAAAGCAGCGGACAATGGGCGAAAGTTGCATGAGAGCTGATTAAAATTGCCTGCCAGGCGGAATGCTGCTTCCAAAGAATTTTAGCCCAGAGAAATGGCATTGATAACAGTCAAGTCGAGTCGGGCGACGAAAGCTTACATTCGGATGCGGATCCGAAATTAAATTACAAGCTGATGTGACCCGAATGGGATTCCATTTCAATGAGTCTCTGGAAAACACACATACAGCATCTCAGCATTGTCTAAATGCATCGCAGCGCACAGAAGTGGCCCTTCCCCAAAAACCCCTCAAAAAGGGGATCACCGCAAGTGTACTAAGCAGTAAGCAAGGATTATGAGTGCTTTCGCCTTGAAACCGTAACTATTATGTGGTTTTTGAGTATTTAATGTGGGATTCAAGGACTTAGTATTTAATTGGTTAGTTTAAGAAATGAACTCTGTAATATCTAGCTGTTTACTAGCTGTTTATTATTTATTCCAGAATTCTTGTATATTATTATATACATTTGTTTTCATATGTACTGAATTGTGACACATCAAATTTATTATTTTAATCATTTTGCTGTCCAAAAGTATTTTCCAAAGTTTTTAGAATGGAATTTTAAGTAGGCAATTCACACTTCCCAACCACTGTGGCCCGGGGCAAGGACAACAAAAGGCAAAAGTTCCAACTGTCTGCCTATCAGCCCGCCTGTCTCAAACTCCGGGCTCCACTTGACTATCGCTTGCTCCCCCGAACTTGCTCGAATAAAGTTCCATATTTAAATTAGTATGTAAAGTATCCGCAAAGCAACGCGGCGCACTTGATGTAAATTGAATATGCATAAGCTGGTGGGGGGAGAAAGGGGGCAGGAGTATCGTTCAGTATGCATGATAATTTCGTTCATTAACGCATATTTAAACAGGGCGAGCCCCCCACTCAGCTGGGAGCCCTCTCCGTTTGCCTTCCAGCTCACCTGCAGGTTAAATAATGTAACGGCGCCTGTAGCGACTGGCGAACCAAAATTCAGCCTGAAAGCCTACTACATAAGACCCGCTTAAATCAAAGCTTGAAGGAGTGCTGCCACCTGACCCGACTATTCGATATTTTTTTGAACAGCTGAGCCAGGGTGGTTTTGGAAAGTTCAAATTTTGACACCTGTCGGTCGTCATATGATATATATTTCCGCCAAAAGCCTCGCTGGTATCCATCTGATTCCGGTTACGTTCTTCTTATTTTTACCTGCAAGAGAGACGGACGTGTCAGCGCTCAAAAGTTATAAGTGTTAAAAAGGCTAAAAAGCCCGAAATATCACATTGTGAGTGGCATCCACTATTCTAAGTGTGGTCCGGCATCCAGTTTGGCATCCAGCCATAAATATCCGCTAGGGAAAAAATATTCGAAGTAAGTGCAATTGCATTTGGCTAAAATTTTGTGCGTGTTTAACCTACAACGAAAATTCCCTACAGGTATTTTTGAAATTTCTGGTGGATACCGCAGGCAGAGTTGCCACAAGTTGCTGCCAAAGGCGCAACATATTGATTCGGCCAATTCACTGGAGGATTTACCGCCACAAGAAAGCCCACAATCAAGTTACGTGGCACAATCGCTAGGTATTGTTTTGCACGACCTTTTCTTTTGCCATATCTGTAATTAATTGGATTGAAAATCGCTAGGTTGTGCCGCGGCAGATGTTTTGGAGTAATTAGCAACCAGAAAGACCTATCTATAGTCCAAAAAGATGGTATTCGAAGTGCAGACCTTGTAGAGGGACCTAAGGGCCACATGGCGGATTAATCCCACGGCAAAACCTGTCCCGGTGCCCAACGCGCCGCGCACTCGCACATTAGCCAAGTTTTAAGGGATGTGCGCATCTATCTGGGAGACATCCGAGGAGGAATTAACAGCAGCAAATCCCGAAGTTTAAACCTGTTCCTCCGCCCTAGCGCCGCGTGTGTAAACGGTCTTAACCTAGCTTGGCATATCGACCAATTGGTTTTAACCTCAATGTTTGTAAAACCTCGCCTCGTGTTCGATCAGTTCGACCTGCATACATGAATATATTGAGCCAATTCAACCGTAACAAAGCGTGATCTAAAAACCCGCATAAATCCTGTACAACGTTTTTTTAAAAGAAAACCAACGCGTTTTATAAAACAAAATCTATGTATTGATGTGAAAAGAAAATCTATGAAATCAAAGTTATGTAAATTCTAAGAAATGATAAGTTCTCGAAAGTCCCAAGTGGCAACTTCAGTAAATTAAAAATAATAATTTAATCAAATCAAAAAAAAAAAAAAAAAAAAAAAAAACCAAGAAGAGGCGTTAATCGAAAATAGCTAGGTTTTTTTTGTTTAAATGAAAATTTATTATTTTAATCGAGCAAGAAAGTGCGATGAATTCGGTACTGGTTAAAAGTTTATTTCAAACCGTTCGCGTATTCAAGAGAAAAGAGTGAAAAGTATAATTTTATTTAAAAATCTCCCATAGCGAAGTATATCGCCAAAATTTAGATTACAGCCATCGCATGCCGTCCGGAGATCGATCTTCAACGTCGGAGTAAATGCCGTGAGTCACACCAGCTAATCCTACCTTTATATTATTATACTCTTGTATTATATTATACTCTTTATATCATTATAAACTTTTCTCGCCGATCCGTGAAGTGAACGGAAATTAATAAGCATAACCATTCCGATCGTTAGAACTATAAATATCATCCACTATTTAAATTCTTTATAAATTAAATTGTACGAAAATTTAAATCAAAACAGAAGAGAAGAAATTGTGAATGGAGTTAAATTAAAACTTGAATTAAATATTGAATTACATTTTGAAAAAAGAATGTCTGTTGGAAAAGATGTGTGAATAGACAACATACCTAGAATAAATAGAAAACTATTTTTTTAAGTTAAATTTATATTAATTAAAAATCACATTGTTACATTATGAATATTACCTCGCTTCACCTTATTACCTGAATACATAACTTTTATACACTTTAGGTATGGTTTATGTCGCAATCAAAACAAAAATTAATTACTACAGTGAACGTAAATAAAACCATGAATACCTAAACTGAACTGAACTGAACTAAGCTGATGATTTCTCGATCGTAGGGTATAAAGGGGTCACCGAAGCCATGCTTTGAGGAGGTGATCATAGGTTGGGAGGGCCATACGCGACCACAATAACATCCGTGGATTCGCTCAGCTAACTTTCTCTAAATCTTTTCTGTCCCTGTAATACTTATTCCAGAATTTAATTATCATTCTCTTCCGGTTTTAGCTTAGTCTATCCTCTCTTGTCGCTAGCACGCTCAATTCTAGTCTTAGCAATAATAATGTGTAGTCAGTATGCGAATCTGTAGGCGCAAGACCTCCACCCCCAAAGCCGACGAGCGAGTGCCGGATCCTATAGCGTGCCCCGCAACTGCAGATTCCCGATTTCGTCAACCACATACAGTCGTTACCCGCTACAGAGATAAGTCATTATTATTAATAAGAAAAGTGGCGCCCAACGTGTGGGGCCTTAGTGAGTACAGTAGTCACTCATTAAGACTCACCGATAATTAAATTTGAATTCTTTTCTACACTTCTTTAATTTTAACTTTTACTTCCTTCACTAAACAAAATACCTTTCTTGGGTTGTTAATTTCTTTGGAGAACAGAGACAAAGAACATTAGTTTTCTTTCTGTCCAAAATTAATAATCAAAGTTAGGATTTTCCTTTACTTAGTCCGTGATGTTTAGAAAACTTAGTCCGAGGAAAATGCAGAAAGTATCTAACTACGGTAGATCTTCTGACCCATTCTGATTTACTACATCATTGTCTTAGCCACACTATGTGAATTAAAAAGTTTATAGACTCAAGCGTTTCGGAATATAGGTACAACTTCAAGTGGTACACTATCCACAAAAGACCTATAAAAGTTTTAATTTCGTTTAGCCTTAGAGGGATTACATTTTTTTTCAGTGTAGCAGGAATACAACAGTATTGGTTTTCGAACTATACTCTGTCCGCAATACATTTTAGAAAAATCTAACCGCCTCCCTACTTGGACTTAATTTTAAGTAATAAAACGAGAAGTCCGCTTTATCTGTCCCTATTTTTTTTCCCGAGAAAGTTTAGCAGTTAGAATATTTATTTATCCTACGATACGGGGAACATCAAGCATAAAGTTCAGTTTTTCTAATTTTGTTTGGTTTATAGATCGAAAAGATTTTGTTTATATCTACTACGAAGATTACTCGTTGGTTTTATATTTCTTTAAAAATTTATTATTTCTAAAATATTTTAAAAATGGGGATAGACCGATCACCAAGCAAAGGCTCACAGGAAGCCACCAAGCCAGTCTGTCCGATATGTAAGGCCGAAATTAAATCAGCCCCTGAACTTTTCGAAACTACATGCCATCACGAGTTTCATAAAAAGTGCATTGACGCGCATTTCAAGAAAAGTGACTTGTGCCCAGTATGCAAAGTTTCCTGCAGGCCAGTGGTCGAAAAGGGTTTACAAACTCGGTCTCAATCTAAAGGCCGACAACAAGAAGTAGCCGATAATACCCCAGGTCCATCTGGAAGCGCTCAGAGCAGCAACAATAGTGTTAGTGAACAAACAACAGCAATAAACACAGTCACTATGGTCTCCATGGAGCGAAGACTATTCTCGCTTCTTTCAGAGAAAATTACCGATTTAATACAAAACTCAGTAGAAGAAAGTGTACAGAGATTGATCAGAACTCCGTCAGATACCGCTGTTAGCGGTGAAGAAAGATCAACAACTCCTCCACCAGTAGACGTGGTTAATAACGAGCCAGCTTCTGCTGTTGAACATATTCAAAACAGACATCGGCTCATGCCTAACATAGGTTCTCCAGGCTCTCACCGGAGTAACATGTCCGATCTACTGACAAGACCCGACAAGGTCGTCCATATTTTAAACGGATGGAAGATTAAATATTCGGGATCTGGTGTTTCGGTAGACAACTTCATTTATAGAGTTGAGGCATTAACGCATCAAACATTAGATGGAAATTTCTCGGTCCTTTGCAGGAACGCTAGCGTTCTCTTTGAGGGCAAAGCCAACGAATTTTATTGGCGTTACCACAAATCGGTAACCGAAGTCCGCTGGGATTTGTTATGTTCTGCGTTAAGAATGCAATTTCGTCAGAAGAGGGACGATATTGACATCGAGGAGTTGATCCGAAACAGAAAGCAGAAGCCTGGCGAAACCTTCGATAGCTTTTACGATAGCGTAAACATCTTAGTAGATCAACTAGATCTACCATGGAGCTCGCGAAAACTTGTCCGAGTTCTCAAAAATAATCTAAGGCCTGAAATACGTCATGAACTACTGAATGTCGACATTTCAACAGTCTCAGAGTTAAGAGAAACCTGTCGTCGACGAGAAGCTTTTCTCGACGACGTCAAACGCGCGCACGGGTATAATAAAGGTAACCCATTTAGGCGCGAAATCTCAGAACTGATTCCCGAATCTGATTCTCATAAAGGTTCTGAATCAGAAAACGAGCTAGAAGTAGACGCGTTTACCTTAAAATGCTGGAATTGCCGCAAAGAGGGGCACATTTACCAGGATTGTTTAGCCGATAAACGACTTTTTTGTTACGGGTGTGGAGCAGATAACACTTACAAGTCAAATTGCGTGAAGTGTGCAAAAAACTTCAAGTCCGGCGCTTCGAAGTTGCCGTACAAACCGAAAACTTCGAATGCCTATCGCAATCAGTCAACAATGACCGATTAGATGTGGATGTAATTATTGCACCACAAATTATCCCTGACGTTCCAAAAGGCAATGCCAGCTCTTTGCTGCATTGTAAAGTTAAAAATTTACCTGATATTTCAAATCCGAAATTTTGTCACAACCCTCCCTTGGAGAGATTCAAATCTCGGAGTTCTAGAAGAATCAAATCGTTTTGGCAAAACATTAGAACCTGTCGGCTGGGATTAAAATATATCTGTTCAGTTCCGATTGGAACACGAGATCCTAGACCGTTTTTGCCGATTCGTTTATTAGATCGCACTGTGTATGGTTTACTTGACTCCGGGGCATCCATAAGTTGTTTTGGAGGTGATTTAGCTAGCGAACTCATGAAGAAGGATAATGCTTACAAGTCGTTAAACGTTAGTGCTACCACGGCAGATGGAAGCCCACAACGAATAGTAGGCAAGATGAAGGTTGACATAGAATATGGAAACATTCAAAAGTCTCTAAACATTTATATCGTGCCATCACTAAAACAAGATCTATACTTGGGTATAGACTTTTGGAGGCTGTATGATCTTCTTCCCAGAAATCTGAATATATCCGAGCTAGAATCTAAAGAATCTAGCAAAGTCAGCAGCGAGGTCGAGGTAGATCAACACGACTTGTCAGAGGCAGAAAAGTTAAAATTGGCCAATGTTATTAATTCATTTCCTTCTTTCACCCAGGAAGGTCTTGGCCAGACAGGTTTGATTACACATACAATTGACGTGGGTGGTGCCAAGCCAATTAAACAGCGTCATTTCCCTGTCTCACCTGCTGTTGAGAAGAGTATGTACGCTGAAATAGACAGAATGTTGCAATTAGGGGTTATTGAAGAGTCGGAAAGCGCCTGGTCCTCTCCCATAGTCATGGTCACTAAACCTGGCAAAGTGAGGATTTGCTTAGATTGCCGGAAAGTCAATAGTTTTACCGAAAAGGACGCCTATCCGCTTCCCCAAATCAGCGGCATCTTAAGTCGGTTGCCAAAAGCCGAGTATATTACTAGCCTTGATTTGAAAGATGCCTATTGGCAAGTGCCGTTGGAAGTTCAATCCCGAGACAAGACTGCCTTCACAGTCCCCGGTAGGCCACTCTACCAATTTAAAGTAATGCCTTTTGGGCTTTGCAATGCCACCAGCACTATGTCTCGTTTGATGGACAAAGTCGTCCCAGCGCATCTCAGGAACGAGGTGTTCATATACTTAGATGACCTTCTGGTAGTATCATCAAACTTTGAGAACCATCTTGACGTACTTAGGGAGATTGCCGTTCACATCAAGCGTGCAGGATTGACAATCAATATTGGCAAAAGTCATTTCTGCATGCGACGTGTACGTTATCTGGGGCATATCATTGGCGATGGCGGAATTCGAACAGATCCTGAAAAGGTTAAAGCGATCACCGAGTTTCCTGTTCCAAAAACCCTGCGAGGTTTGAGGAGTTTTATGGGTTTATGTGGTTGGTACCGCAAATTCGTGCCGAATTTTGCCTCACTCGCTTCTCCTTTAACCGATTTAATGACAACCAAACGAAGGTTCAGTCTAACACCAGATGCACTGAAAGCCTTTGAAGTCTTGAAGAGTCGTCTCAGCGAGGCTCCGGTGTTATGTAGCCCGGACTTTTCTAAGCCATTTGCCATCCATTGCGATGCTAGCAAGTCTGGTGTCGGCGCTGTGTTGGTACAGGTTTCCTCGGAGGGTGACGAACGCCCTATAGCCTTTATCTCGAAAAACTCAATAGAGCTCAAAGAAACTATACCGTGACCGAGCAGGAGTGTTTGGCGGCGATAGTAGCCTTGAAGAATTTTAGAGCTTACGTGGAAGGACATGATTTCACGATCATTACTGACCACGCCTCGCTTAAATGGCTTATGTCGAACCATGATCTCAGTTCTCGTTTAGCTCGATGGGCGTTAGCCTTGCAAAGATATCGATTTAAAATAGAGCATCGTAAGGGTACAATGAACGTGGTTCCTGATTCCTTGTCCCGCGTTAACGAGGACGAAGTCGCGGCAGTAGACTTGCGAGAAGGTTTGCTAGTCGATTTAACTTCAAACCACTTTAAGTCACCTGCTTACAAAGATTTAGTAGCCAAGGTTGAAGAGAAAAAAGATAATTTCCCTGATCTTAAAACAGAGGATGGGTACTTGTACAGAAAAGCAGAACATTTGACTGGAGAGCAAGTACACGATGAATTCGCTTGGAAGCTTTGGATTCCATCAGAGCTGGTCCCCGAAGTCCTTTGCCAAGCTCATAACAGTCCACTGGCTTCTCACGGCGGGATACATAAGACTGTCGAGCGCGTTAGGAGGTATTATTTTTGGCCTCGCCTCGTACCTGACGTGAAAGCGTATGTTAATGCCTGTGAGACATGTAAGGCGACTAAACCACCGAATCATGTTCTCAGACCACCGTTAGGAAAAGCGCCAGAAACCGTGCGACTTTTTCAACGAATTTTCATCGATTTTCTCGGACCTTACCCACGTTCGAGAAGCGGGAATATCGGGATTTTCATAGTCCTCGATCATTTCTCTAAGTTTGTTTTCCTTAAACCTGTGAAGAAGATTAATGCAAGTGTTGTTATTAAGTACCTCGAAGGCGAGCTTTTCATGACTTTCGGTGTCCCGGAAACTGTCGTATCAGACAACGGATCCCAGTTCCGTTCTGAAGCATTTCAAAAACTGATGAAGCAATATGAGGTTTCACACGTGCTGACGGCTGTTTATTCGCCTCAAGCTAACGCCTCCGAGCGTGTTAATCGCTCCGTGATTTCGGGGATTCGAGCTTACCTTCGTCCAGATCAGAAAGATTGGGATGAGTACTTAAATAGGATTTGCTGTGCCTTGAGGTCCTCGATTCATGCTAGTATCGGTACAACGCCGTACTATATGGCTTTCGGCCAGCACATGGTAACTTCCGGTTCTACTTATTCCTTGCTAAGAAGACTGAACATGTTGGATGATCGATCTTTGTTGTTTAATAGGCAAGATTCGTTTGAGATAATCCGAGAGGAAGCGACTAAGCAAATGCAGAAAGCTCACGATCGGAACGAAAAACGTTATAATTTGCGCTCGAGGGACGTTTCCTTCGCTGAAGGACAAGAAGTATTTCGTCGCAATTTCAAGCAAAGTTGTTTTCAGACTGGCTATAACGCGAAGTTCGGCCCATCATTTGTAAAAGCCCGAGTTCGAAGGAAATTGGGAAGATCTTATTACGAACTGGAGGACTTACAAGGTCGTCTCTTAGGCAACTATCACGCGAAAGACATTCGCCAGTGATGCGACTCCAGGCGGTATCTGTCTAGGGTATCTAGAGCTAAATACCCTAGCCTGATTCTAGTGGGGGGGTTTTTGTAACGGCGCCTGTAGCGACTGGCGAACCAAAATTCAGCCTGAAAGCCTACTACATAAGACCCGCTTAAATCAAAGCTTGAAGGAGTGCTGCCACCTGACCCGACTATTCGATATTTTTTTGAACAGCTGAGCCAGGGTGGTTTTGGAAAGTTCAAATTTTGACACCTGTCGGTCGTCATATGATATATATTTCCGCCAAAAGCCTCGCTGGTATCCATCTGATTCCGGTTACGTTCTTCTTATTTTTACCTGCAAGAGAGACGGACGTGTCAGCGCTCAAAAGTTATAAGTGTTAAAAAGGCTAAAAAGCCCGAAATATCACATTGTGAGTGGCATCCACTATTCTAAGTGTGGTCCGGCATCCAGTTTGGCATCCAGCCATAAATATCCGCTAGGGAAAAAATATTCGAAGTAAGTGCAATTGCATTTGGCTAAAATTTTGTGCGTGTTTAACCTACAACGAAAATTCCCTACAGGTATTTTTGAAATTTCTGGTGGATACCGCAGGCAGAGTTGCCACAAGTTGCTGCCAAAGGCGCAACATATTGATTCGGCCAATTCACTGGAGGATTTACCGCCACAAGAAAGCCCACAATCAAGTTACGTGGCACAATCGCTAGGTATTGTTTTGCACGACCTTTTCTTTTGCCATATCTGTAATTAATTGGATTGAAAATCGCTAGGTTGTGCCGCGGCAGATGTTTTGGAGTAATTAGCAACCAGAAAGACCTATCTATAGTCCAAAAAGATGGTATTCGAAGTGCAGACCTTGTAGAGGGACCTAAGGGCCACATGGCGGATTAATCCCACGGCAAAACCTGTCCCGGTGCCCAACGCGCCGCGCACTCGCACATTAGCCAAGTTTTAAGGGATGTGCGCATCTATCTGGGAGACATCCGAGGAGGAATTAACAGCAGCAAATCCCGAAGTTTAAACCTGTTCCTCCGCCCTAGCGCCGCGTGTGTAAACGGTCTTAACCTAGCTTGGCATATCGACCAATTGGTTTTAACCTCAATGTTTGTAAAACCTCGCCTCGTGTTCGATCAGTTCGACCTGCATACATGAATATATTGAGCCAATTCAACCGTAACAAAGCGTGATCTAAAAACCCGCATAAATCCTGTACAACGTTTTTTTAAAAGAAAACCAACGCGTTTTATAAAACAAAATCTATGTATTGATGTGAAAAGAAAATCTATGAAATCAAAGTTATGTAAATTCTAAGAAATGATAAGTTCTCGAAAGTCCCAAGTGGCAACTTCAGTAAATTAAAAATAATAATTTAATCAAATCAAAAAAAAAAAAAAAAAAAAAACCAAGAAGAGGCGTTAATCGAAAATAGCTAGGTTTTTTTTTGTTTAAATGAAAATTTATTATTTTAATCGAGCAAGAAAGTGCGATGAATTCGGTACTGGTTAAAAGTTTATTTCAAACCGTTCGCGTATTCAAGAGAAAAGAGTGAAAAGTATAATTTTATTTAAAAATCTCCCATAGCGAAGTATATCGCCAAAATTTAGATTACAGCCATCGCATGCCGTCCGGAGATCGATCTTCAACGTCGGAGTAAATGCCGTGAGTCACACCAGCTAATCCTACCTTTATATTATTATACTCTTGTATTATATTATACTCTTTATATCATTATAAACTTTTCTCGCCGATCCGTGAAGTGAACGGAAATTAATAAGCATAACCATTCCGATCGTTAGAACTATAAATATCATCCACTATTTAAATTCTTTATAAATTAAATTGTACGAAAATTTAAATCAAAACAGAAGAGAAGAAATTGTGAATGGAGTTAAATTAAAACTTGAATTAAATATTGAATTACATTTTGAAAAAAGAATGTCTGTTGGAAAAGATGTGTGAATAGACAACATACCTAGAATAAATAGAAAACTATTTTTTAAGTTAAATTTATATTAATTAAAAATCACATTGTTACATTATGAATATTACCTCGCTTCACCTTATTACCTGAATACATAACTTTTATACACTTTAGGTATGGTTTATGTCGCAATCAAAACAAAAATTAATTACTACAGTGAACGTAAATAAAACCATGAATACCTAAACTGAACTGAACTGAACTAAGCTGATGATTTCTCGATCGTAGGGTATAAAGGGGTCACCGAAGCCATGCTTTGAGGAGGTGATCATAGGTTGGGAGGGCCATACGCGACCACAATAACATCCGTGGATTCGCTCAGCTAACTTTCTCTAAATCTTTTCTGTCCCTGTAATACTTATTCCAGAATTTAATTATCATTCTCTTCCGGTTTTAGCTTAGTCTATCCTCTCTTGTCGCTAGCACGCTCAATTCTAGTCTTAGCAATAATAATGTGTAGTCAGTATGCGAATCTGTAGGCGCAAGACCTCCACCCCCAAAGCCGACGAGCGAGTGCCGGATCCTATAGCGTGCCCCGCAACTGCAGATTCCCGATTTCGTCAACCACATACAGTCGTTACCCGCTACAATAAGTCCTCCGGTCCCCCGAACTTTTCTGGTGTTTAGCATAATTCGATAAAATTGGCAAACAGAACGAAAGGGAGAGGGTGGAGCGGAGACGAAGCGAACCGAAGCGAAGGACAGGAAAGTGGAAAGTCAAACAAAGGAGCCGGGCAGCGGGCTCCTCCGGAAAAGGAAAAAGGAAAATGGAAGGGTGGCGGCCGGCCCAAGGTAAACTGACCCACAGAGCGATGCCAAATAGCGCATAATGAAGGCCGCCATTAGGAGATAAAGCTGGCAACAGAAATCGGTTGTAGCAGCTTAGTTGCTATCAATGATGGCCGGATCGGGGGTGGGGGTGTGGGTGTGGGCTCCCTTAACTTTATACCACTAATGAGTTTGCGCCTTGGCAGCAATTATGCGGCCCGCTCGCGCAGGAGGCTGGCAAACTTTGCTATCTGGTAAATCATTTCGCCCGAACCTGAGCCACAAAGTTGCCGAAAAGTGTCAAAAAACTGGAAGACACAACAGCGATGGGCGGCTGCCATTGATAGTGGGCTGCCAAGTTGGAGCGGAGGCTCATTAGGGCCGCGTTTCTTATTTGCGGCGTCTAGACTTCATTAAAAACTCTGACGTTCGCTTTTGGCTCGCACATTTCTTTTTTTTGCCCCGCAGCCCGTCGCTCGTCCTGATGAATATTTATTGTGGCATTGACAGCTTAAACTCCGCTTAATGTTGTTCATTAAATGCGTTTAAAAAACAATTACTGCGGTGGGTAGTGGGCGGGCGCTTGGCCTTGTGCTAAATACGCAAACAATTATATTAAAAAAACAGCGAGAGAGCGAAATGCAGAAAGGGGGCAAAATAAAAACCTAGACGAAATTGTAATGAAAAAGCCTTTGGGATAGTTTTAGCTTAGTTTGCGCAGTAACCGAGCAACAACAAAGGCTATCCTTGCAGCGGGATAGCCTGAAACGAGAACAATGCGGCGCAAAAAAGTATGCAACAGTTTTTGAAAGGCTCGCAGAGAAAGAAGGCGAAAGTACTCATACGCCCCGTTGCCGCTGCGCGATTGCGTGTGCAATTTTCTGTTTTGCCGTTTTGCTTTTTTTGCAGCCACCACAAGCGACAACAACGGGCAAACAAAAAACAGAAACAGCATGCAAATCTGTTCAAGCGCTTCTGATGTATTCAAGTTGACACAAATCTGGCGCAAATCCTCGCACACACACACACACTGGGAAAATGGCCACTCCACCCTAAGCGACACTGACAAGGCGAACTAACACACACACACACATGTAATGGTGAGACAGGCAACAAAACATTTATGAATAAAATAGAAACAACACGAGCAACAGCGACAGCAACTGACGAGCGAGAAACGAGCAAATTAAAATCAAAATAACCGCAGGTGATGAGCCAACAGGGTGGGAGAAAGCGGGGAGAAAGAGGGGAGAAAGGGTGGGGGAAAGCAAAGGAAAGTAAATGGAAAAGGGAAGAGCGGGGGAAAAACAGTTGCTGAGCTGGCGTGTAATTGAAAAGAGGAACAACAATGGAGGCGAGGCAAAGGCAATGGCACAACATGGCGTATGCGCAATATTTGATCACATGGCCAGGACTCATTTGTGGCCACTTAAAGTTGTGAAATACGAGGAATATAACGCAAGGAAGCTGCCGCAAGACGTCTGTCTCACGTTCCACAAACAATTTGCCCAAAAGTTTTCGCCCTTATTATTTCGCCAGCGTCTGCAGTTTGCCCTTCGGAAATCGATTGCCGTGTTTTGCACTCTAGGTGCGATTACATATTTGCAAAATGAAATGGAATTTATGGGGGGTGGGTGGAGAAAGAGGAGCCCCCGCTGACTGCGCTCCAATCGTGCGTCATTGGCGTTTAATACGTGTGAGTGATTTCCCCGGGGGGTTAACGTGCAGCTGGCAGCCGGAAAGCAGAGAGGAAAGCTGCGGAGGAAAGCTGGAAAACTGCAGAGCCAAAGAAGAACTGCGTCTGTCACGTCACGGCCATGCGGCTGCACTCGACAGATGCATATGCGAATGTATGTGGCAATGGAGCCAACTTGGCGCCCAACGCAAATTGACAGCTCACTCGGCAGGCGGCTGGGTGGTGAAAACCTTTGCAACGCACATTAAGCCCTGGGAAATTCTATTAAAAAAATTATCATGTTTATTTAAAATAAAGCGAAAATTGCCGGGCCAAGTGGCGGCCAACCCGGATTTCATTTTGGGCGCCCCACTCATTTGTATGCGCTTCGCATGCGGCCCACAAGAAAAATAACTGAAATAAGTGAAACGAGCGGGTCGTCAGCGGGGATTCGGGTGGGCGGGGATGTACATACGGGGATTAGTGGGCGGTTATGCCCTTTTTTCGGGGCTGCCGACACGCACACACAGTTACGCGTACATATGTGCGTTTGGGTGTTAAAACGCCACAAGTGACTTTGTCGAGCAGTTACAATTTGCTTTTTATTGACTGGCAAGGTGTCGACACGCGCAGGCATTGAACTGGAAATGTTGGGGAAAAATCAACCCACTCAGCCCCCTCGGAAAATGGCATTGAACACTTTTGCACTCACCTTGCAGCAAACAGCAAATGAACACAATGAGTCGTGTATCGTTTGTGTATTTCATGTTTATCGCATAATATGTAATCCTTGGCGAAACAATAACTGAGCTGCGGGGATGATGATGATGCCGGTGCTCGGGAGAATGGAAATCCGTTGCCGGAAAACTTTTCTGCGGATTCTCTTCTCCTCTCCGCTCCTCTCGTCTTTGGTGGTTTCTTGTGCTGATTTAAGCGTTTTTCCCTCCTCGCTTTTATTGTTGCCTGATGGGACTTAGCTCGGCTTGTGTTTTCTCCGCGTATTACTTTCAGAAACTTTTCGCATAAACTTCCAGCCTGTTGCCATTAATAGTTGGCTCGATCCGTTGGCCAGGGACAAGTGCTGCGGCAGTCTCATGTGCTCCGGCTGCAGCCAGCTCATTAAACTCGGTTTTGTCTCACTTGTACTGCTGTGCAGCCTGCAAGAAGAAGAGCACAATAAATGGGATTTAATAAAGTTTGATGGCCCTGCTAAAGGTAAAGTTATCCTATGGAGACTGTAACGGCGCCTGTAGCGACTGGCGAACCAAAATTCAGCCTGAAAGCCTACTACATAAGACCCGCTTAAATCAAAGCTTGAAGGAGTGCTGCCACCTGACCCGACTATTCGATATTTTTTTGAACAGCTGAGCCAGGGTGGTTTTGGAAAGTTCAAATTTTGACACCTGTCGGTCGTCATATGATATATATTTCCGCCAAAAGCCTCGCTGGTATCCATCTGATTCCGGTTACGTTCTTCTTATTTTTACCTGCAAGAGAGACGGACGTGTCAGCGCTCAAAAGTTATAAGTGTTAAAAAGGCTAAAAAGCCCGAAATATCACATTGTGAGTGGCATCCACTATTCTAAGTGTGGTCCGGCATCCAGTTTGGCATCCAGCCATAAATATCCGCTAGGGAAAAAATATTCGAAGTAAGTGCAATTGCATTTGGCTAAAATTTTGTGCGTGTTTAACCTACAACGAAAATTCCCTACAGGTATTTTTGAAATTTCTGGTGGATACCGCAGGCAGAGTTGCCACAAGTTGCTGCCAAAGGCGCAACATATTGATTCGGCCAATTCACTGGAGGATTTACCGCCACAAGAAAGCCCACAATCAAGTTACGTGGCACAATCGCTAGGTATTGTTTTGCACGACCTTTTCTTTTGCCATATCTGTAATTAATTGGATTGAAAATCGCTAGGTTGTGCCGCGGCAGATGTTTTGGAGTAATTAGCAACCAGAAAGACCTATCTATAGTCCAAAAAGATGGTATTCGAAGTGCAGACCTTGTAGAGGGACCTAAGGGCCACATGGCGGATTAATCCCACGGCAAAACCTGTCCCGGTGCCCAACGCGCCGCGCACTCGCACATTAGCCAAGTTTTAAGGGATGTGCGCATCTATCTGGGAGACATCCGAGGAGGAATTAACAGCAGCAAATCCCGAAGTTTAAACCTGTTCCTCCGCCCTAGCGCCGCGTGTGTAAACGGTCTTAACCTAGCTTGGCATATCGACCAATTGGTTTTAACCTCAATGTTTGTAAAACCTCGCCTCGTGTTCGATCAGTTCGACCTGCATACATGAATATATTGAGCCAATTCAACCGTAACAAAGCGTGATCTAAAAACCCGCATAAATCCTGTACAACGTTTTTTTAAAAGAAAACCAACGCGTTTTATAAAACAAAATCTATGTATTGATGTGAAAAGAAAATCTATGAAATCAAAGTTATGTAAATTCTAAGAAATGATAAGTTCTCGAAAGTCCCAAGTGGCAACTTCAGTAAATTAAAAATAATAATTTAATCAAATCAAAAAAAAAAAAAAAAAAAAAAACCAAGAAGAGGCGTTAATCGAAAATAGCTAGGTTTTTTTTGTTTAAATGAAAATTTATTATTTTAATCGAGCAAGAAAGTGCGATGAATTCGGTACTGGTTAAAAGTTTATTTCAAACCGTTCGCGTATTCAAGAGAAAAGAGTGAAAAGTATAATTTTATTTAAAAATCTCCCATAGCGAAGTATATCGCCAAAATTTAGATTACAGCCATCGCATGCCGTCCGGAGATCGATCTTCAACGTCGGAGTAAATGCCGTGAGTCACACCAGCTAATCCTACCTTTATATTATTATACTCTTGTATTATATTATACTCTTTATATCATTATAAACTTTTCTCGCCGATCCGTGAAGTGAACGGAAATTAATAAGCATAACCATTCCGATCGTTAGAACTATAAATATCATCCACTATTTAAATTCTTTATAAATTAAATTGTACGAAAATTTAAATCAAAACAGAAGAGAAGAAATTGTGAATGGAGTTAAATTAAAACTTGAATTAAATATTGAATTACATTTTGAAAAAAGAATGTCTGTTGGAAAAGATGTGTGAATAGACAACATACCTAGAATAAATAGAAAACTATTTTTTTAAGTTAAATTTATATTAATTAAAAATCACATTGTTACATTATGAATATTACCTCGCTTCACCTTATTACCTGAATACATAACTTTTATACACTTTAGGTATGGTTTATGTCGCAATCAAAACAAAAATTAATTACTACAGTGAACGTAAATAAAACCATGAATACCTAAACTGAACTGAACTGAACTAAGCTGATGATTTCTCGATCGTAGGGTATAAAGGGGTCACCGAAGCCATGCTTTGAGGAGGTGATCATAGGTTGGGAGGGCCATACGCGACCACAATAACATCCGTGGATTCGCTCAGCTAACTTTCTCTAAATCTTTTCTGTCCCTGTAATACTTATTCCAGAATTTAATTATCATTCTCTTCCGGTTTTAACTTAGTCTATCCTCTCTTGTCGCTAGCACGCTCAATTCTAGTCTTAGCAATAATAATGTGTAGTCAGTATGCGAATCTGTAGGCGCAAGACCTCCACCCCCAAAGCCGACGAGCGAGTGCCGGATCCTATAGCGTGCCCCGCAACTGCAGATTCCCGATTTCGTCAACCACATACAGTCGTTACCCGCTACAGAGATAAGTCATTATTATTAATAAGAAAAGTGGCGCCCAACGTGTGGGGCCTTAGTGAGTACAGTAGTCACTCATTAAGACTCACCGATAATTAAATTTGAATTCTTTTCTACACTTCTTTAATTTTAACTTTTACTTCCTTCACTAAACAAAATACCTTTCTTGGGTTGTTAATTTCTTTGGAGAACAGAGACAAAGAACATTAGTTTTCTTTCTGTCCAAAATTAATAATCAAAGTTAGGATTTTCCTTTACTTAGTCCGTGATGTTTAGAAAACTTAGTCCGAGGAAAATGCAGAAAGTATCTAACTACGGTAGATCTTCTGACCCATTCTGATTTACTACATCATTGTCTTAGCCACACTATGTGAATTAAAAAGTTTATAGACTCAAGCGTTTCGGAATATAGGTACAACTTCAAGTGGTACACTATCCACAAAAGACCTATAAAAGTTTTAATTTCGTTTAGCCTTAGAGGGATTACATTTTTTTTCAGTGTAGCAGGAATACAACAGTATTGGTTTTCGAACTATACTCTGTCCGCAATACATTTTAGAAAAATCTAACCGCCTCCCTACTTGGACTTAATTTTAAGTAATAAAACGAGAAGTCCGCTTTATCTGTCCCTATTTTTTTTCCCGAGAAAGTTTAGCAGTTAGAATATTTATTTATCCTACGATACGGGGAACATCAAGCATAAAGTTCAGTTTTTCTAATTTTGTTTGGTTTATAGATCGAAAAGATTTTGTTTATATCTACTACGAAGATTACTCGTTGGTTTTATATTTCTTTAAAAATTTATTATTTCTAAAATATTTTAAAAATGGGGATAGACCGATCACCAAGCAAAGGCTCACAGGAAGCCACCAAGCCAGTCTGTCCGATATGTAAGGCCGAAATTAAATCAGCCCCTGAACTTTTCGAAACTACATGCCATCACGAGTTTCATAAAAAGTGCATTGACGCGCATTTCAAGAAAAGTGACTTGTGCCCAGTATGCAAAGTTTCCTGCAGGCCAGTGGTCGAAAAGGGTTTACAAACTCGGTCTCAATCTAAAGGCCGACAACAAGAAGTAGCCGATAATACCCCAGGTCCATCTGGAAGCGCTCAGAGCAGCAACAATAGTGTTAGTGAACAAACAACAGCAATAAACACAGTCACTATGGTCTCCATGGAGCGAAGACTATTCTCGCTTCTTTCAGAGAAAATTACCGATTTAATACAAAACTCAGTAGAAGAAAGTGTACAGAGATTGATCAGAACTCCGTCAGATACCGCTGTTAGCGGTGAAGAAAGATCAACAACTCCTCCACCAGTAGACGTGGTTAATAACGAGCCAGCTTCTGCTGTTGAACATATTCAAAACAGACATCGGCTCATGCCTAACATAGGTTCTCCAGGCTCTCACCGGAGTAACATGTCCGATCTACTGACAAGACCCGACAAGGTCGTCCATATTTTAAACGGATGGAAGATTAAATATTCGGGATCTGGTGTTTCGGTAGACAACTTCATTTATAGAGTTGAGGCATTAACGCATCAAACATTAGATGGAAATTTCTCGGTCCTTTGCAGGAACGCTAGCGTTCTCTTTGAGGGCAAAGCCAACGAATTTTATTGGCGTTACCACAAATCGGTAACCGAAGTCCGCTGGGATTTGTTATGTTCTGCGTTAAGAATGCAATTTCGTCAGAAGAGGGACGATATTGACATCGAGGAGTTGATCCGAAACAGAAAGCAGAAGCCTGGCGAAACCTTCGATAGCTTTTACGATAGCGTAAACATCTTAGTAGATCAACTAGATCTACCATGGAGCTCGCGAAAACTTGTCCGAGTTCTCAAAAATAATCTAAGGCCTGAAATACGTCATGAACTACTGAATGTCGACATTTCAACAGTCTCAGAGTTAAGAGAAACCTGTCGTCGACGAGAAGCTTTTCTCGACGACGTCAAACGCGCGCACGGGTATAATAAAGGTAACCCATTTAGGCGCGAAATCTCAGAACTGATTCCCGAATCTGATTCTCATAAAGGTTCTGAATCAGAAAACGAGCTAGAAGTAGACGCGTTTACCTTAAAATGCTGGAATTGCCGCAAAGAGGGGCACATTTACCAGGATTGTTTAGCCGATAAACGACTTTTTTGTTACGGGTGTGGAGCAGATAACACTTACAAGTCAAATTGCGTGAAGTGTGCAAAAAACTTCAAGTCCGGCGCTTCGAAGTTGCCGTACAAACCGAAAACTTCGAATGCCTATCGCAATCAGTCAACAATGACCGATTAGATGTGGATGTAATTATTGCACCACAAATTATCCCTGACGTTCCAAAAGGCAATGCCAGCTCTTTGCTGCATTGTAAAGTTAAAAATTTACCTGATATTTCAAATCCGAAATTTTGTCACAACCCTCCCTTGGAGAGATTCAAATCTCGGAGTTCTAGAAGAATCAAATCGTTTTGGCAAAACATTAGAACCTGTCGGCTGGGATTAAAATATATCTGTTCAGTTCCGATTGGAACACGAGATCCTAGACCGTTTTTGCCGATTCGTTTATTAGATCGCACTGTGTATGGTTTACTTGACTCCGGGGCATCCATAAGTTGTTTTGGAGGTGATTTAGCTAGCGAACTCATGAAGAAGGATAATGCTTACAAGTCGTTAAACGTTAGTGCTACCACGGCAGATGGAAGCCCACAACGAATAGTAGGCAAGATGAAGGTTGACATAGAATATGGAAACATTCAAAAGTCTCTAAACATTTATATCGTGCCATCACTAAAACAAGATCTATACTTGGGTATAGACTTTTGGAGGCTGTATGATCTTCTTCCCAGAAATCTGAATATATCCGAGCTAGAATCTAAAGAATCTAGCAAAGTCAGCAGCGAGGTCGAGGTAGATCAACACGACTTGTCAGAGGCAGAAAAGTTAAAATTGGCCAATGTTATTAATTCATTTCCTTCTTTCACCCAGGAAGGTCTTGGCCAGACAGGTTTGATTACACATACAATTGACGTGGGTGGTGCCAAGCCAATTAAACAGCGTCATTTCCCTGTCTCACCTGCTGTTGAGAAGAGTATGTACGCTGAAATAGACAGAATGTTGCAATTAGGGGTTATTGAAGAGTCGGAAAGCGCCTGGTCCTCTCCCATAGTCATGGTCACTAAACCTGGCAAAGTGAGGATTTGCTTAGATTGCCGGAAAGTCAATAGTTTTACCGAAAAGGACGCCTATCCGCTTCCCCAAATCAGCGGCATCTTAAGTCGGTTGCCAAAAGCCGAGTATATTACTAGCCTTGATTTGAAAGATGCCTATTGGCAAGTGCCGTTGGAAGTTCAATCCCGAGACAAGACTGCCTTCACAGTCCCCGGTAGGCCACTCTACCAATTTAAAGTAATGCCTTTTGGGCTTTGCAATGCCACCAGCACTATGTCTCGTTTGATGGACAAAGTCGTCCCAGCGCATCTCAGGAACGAGGTGTTCATATACTTAGATGACCTTCTGGTAGTATCATCAAACTTTGAGAACCATCTTGACGTACTTAGGGAGATTGCCGTTCACATCAAGCGTGCAGGATTGACAATCAATATTGGCAAAAGTCATTTCTGCATGCGACGTGTACGTTATCTGGGGCATATCATTGGCGATGGCGGAATTCGAACAGATCCTGAAAAGGTTAAAGCGATCACCGAGTTTCCTGTTCCAAAAACCCTGCGAGGTTTGAGGAGTTTTATGGGTTTATGTGGTTGGTACCGCAAATTCGTGCCGAATTTTGCCTCACTCGCTTCTCCTTTAACCGATTTAATGACAACCAAACGAAGGTTCAGTCTAACACCAGATGCACTGAAAGCCTTTGAAGTCTTGAAGAGTCGTCTCAGCGAGGCTCCGGTGTTATGTAGCCCGGACTTTTCTAAGCCATTTGCCATCCATTGCGATGCTAGCAAGTCTGGTGTCGGCGCTGTGTTGGTACAGGTTTCCCCGGAGGGTGACGAACGCCCTATAGCCTTTATCTCGAAAAAACTCAATAGAGCTCAAAGAAACTATACCGTGACCGAGCAGGAGTGTTTGGCGGCGATAGTAGCCTTGAAGAATTTTAGAGCTTACGTGGAAGGACATGATTTCACGATCATTACTGACCACGCCTCGCTTAAATGGCTTATGTCGAACCATGATCTCAGTTCTCGTTTAGCTCGATGGGCGTTAGCCTTGCAAAGATATCGATTTAAAATAGAGCATCGTAAGGGTACAATGAACGTGGTTCCTGATTCCTTGTCCCGCGTTAACGAGGACGAAGTCGCGGCAGTAGACTTGCGAGAAGGTTTGCTAGTCGATTTAACTTCAAACCACTTTAAGTCACCTGCTTACAAAGATTTAGTAGCCAAGGTTGAAGAGAAAAAAGATAATTTCCCTGATCTTAAAACAGAGGATGGGTACTTGTACAGAAAAGCAGAACATTTGACTGGAGAGCAAGTACACGATGAATTCGCTTGGAAGCTTTGGATTCCATCAGAGCTGGTCCCCGAAGTCCTTTGCCAAGCTCATAACAGTCCACTGGCTTCTCACGGCGGGATACATAAGACTGTCGAGCGCGTTAGGAGGTATTATTTTTGGCCTCGCCTCGTACCTGACGTGAAAGCGTATGTTAATGCCTGTGAGACATGTAAGGCGACTAAACCACCGAATCATGTTCTCAGACCACCGTTAGGAAAAGCGCCAGAAACCGTGCGACTTTTTCAACGAATTTTCATCGATTTTCTCGGACCTTACCCACGTTCGAGAAGCGGGAATATCGGGATTTTCATAGTCCTCGATCATTTCTCTAAGTTTGTTTTCCTTAAACCTGTGAAGAAGATTAATGCAAGTGTTGTTATTAAGTACCTCGAAGGCGAGCTTTTCATGACTTTCGGTGTCCCGGAAACTGTCGTATCAGACAACGGATCCCAGTTCCGTTCTGAAGCATTTCAAAAACTGATGAAGCAATATGAGGTTTCACACGTGCTGACGGCTGTTTATTCGCCTCAAGCTAACGCCTCCGAGCGTGTTAATCGCTCCGTGATTTCGGGGATTCGAGCTTACCTTCGTCCAGATCAGAAAGATTGGGATGAGTACTTAAATAGGATTTGCTGTGCCTTGAGGTCCTCGATTCATGCTAGTATCGGTACAACGCCGTACTATATGGCTTTCGGCCAGCACATGGTAACTTCCGGTTCTACTTATTCCTTGCTAAGAAGACTGAACATGTTGGATGATCGATCTTTGTTGTTTAATAGGCAAGATTCGTTTGAGATAATCCGAGAGGAAGCGACTAAGCAAATGCAGAAAGCTCACGATCGGAACGAAAAACGTTATAATTTGCGCTCGAGGGACGTTTCCTTCGCTGAAGGACAAGAAGTATTTCGTCGCAATTTCAAGCAAAGTTGTTTTCAGACTGGCTATAACGCGAAGTTCGGCCCATCATTTGTAAAAGCCCGAGTTCGAAGGAAATTGGGAAGATCTTATTACGAACTGGAGGACTTACAAGGTCGTCTCTTAGGCAACTATCACGCGAAAGACATTCGCCAGTGATGCGACTCCAGGCGGTATCTGTCTAGGGTATCTAGAGCTAAATACCCTAGCCTGATTCTAGTGGGGGGGTTTTTGTAACGGCGCCTGTAGCGACTGGCGAACCAAAATTCAGCCTGAAAGCCTACTACATAAGACCCGCTTAAATCAAAGCTTGAAGGAGTGCTGCCACCTGACCCGACTATTCGATATTTTTTTGAACAGCTGAGCCAGGGTGGTTTTGGAAAGTTCAAATTTTGACACCTGTCGGTCGTCATATGATATATATTTCCGCCAAAAGCCTCGCTGGTATCCATCTGATTCCGGTTACGTTCTTCTTATTTTTACCTGCAAGAGAGACGGACGTGTCAGCGCTCAAAAGTTATAAGTGTTAAAAAGGCTAAAAAGCCCGAAATATCACATTGTGAGTGGCATCCACTATTCTAAGTGTGGTCCGGCATCCAGTTTGGCATCCAGCCATAAATATCCGCTAGGGAAAAAATATTCGAAGTAAGTGCAATTGCATTTGGCTAAAATTTTGTGCGTGTTTAACCTACAACGAAAATTCCCTACAGGTATTTTTGAAATTTCTGGTGGATACCGCAGGCAGAGTTGCCACAAGTTGCTGCCAAAGGCGCAACATATTGATTCGGCCAATTCACTGGAGGATTTACCGCCACAAGAAAGCCCACAATCAAGTTACGTGGCACAATCGCTAGGTATTGTTTTGCACGACCTTTTCTTTTGCCATATCTGTAATTAATTGGATTGAAAATCGCTAGGTTGTGCCGCGGCAGATGTTTTGGAGTAATTAGCAACCAGAAAGACCTATCTATAGTCCAAAAAGATGGTATTCGAAGTGCAGACCTTGTAGAGGGACCTAAGGGCCACATGGCGGATTAATCCCACGGCAAAACCTGTCCCGGTGCCCAACGCGCCGCGCACTCGCACATTAGCCAAGTTTTAAGGGATGTGCGCATCTATCTGGGAGACATCCGAGGAGGAATTAACAGCAGCAAATCCCGAAGTTTAAACCTGTTCCTCCGCCCTAGCGCCGCGTGTGTAAACGGTCTTAACCTAGCTTGGCATATCGACCAATTGGTTTTAACCTCAATGTTTGTAAAACCTCGCCTCGTGTTCGATCAGTTCGACCTGCATACATGAATATATTGAGCCAATTCAACCGTAACAAAGCGTGATCTAAAAACCCGCATAAATCCTGTACAACGTTTTTTT
Organism: Drosophila lutescens; assembly: GCA_037075285.1. Taxonomy (NCBI): domain Eukaryota; kingdom Metazoa; phylum Arthropoda; class Insecta; order Diptera; family Drosophilidae; genus Drosophila; species Drosophila lutescens. The sequence continues at coordinate 28,421 of JBAMCF010000071.1, read as the reverse complement.
AAAAGAAAACCAACGCGTTTTATAAAACAAAATCTATGTATTGATGTGAAAAGAAAATCTATGAAATCAAAGTTATGTAAATTCTAAGAAATGATAAGTTCTCGAAAGTCCCAAGTGGCAACTTCAGTAAATTAAAAATAATAATTTAATCAAATCAAAAAAAAAAAAAAAAAAAAAAAACCAAGAAGAGGCGTTAATCGAAAATAGCTAGGTTTTTTTTGTTTAAATGAAAATTTATTATTTTAATCGAGCAAGAAAGTGCGATGAATTCGGTACTGGTTAAAAGTTTATTTCAAACCGTTCGCGTATTCAAGAGAAAAGAGTGAAAAGTATAATTTTATTTAAAAATCTCCCATAGCGAAGTATATCGCCAAAATTTAGATTACAGCCATCGCATGCCGTCCGGAGATCGATCTTCAACGTCGGAGTAAATGCCGTGAGTCACACCAGCTAATCCTACCTTTATATTATTATACTCTTGTATTATATTATACTCTTTATATCATTATAAACTTTTCTCGCCGATCCGTGAAGTGAACGGAAATTAATAAGCATAACCATTCCGATCGTTAGAACTATAAATATCATCCACTATTTAAATTCTTTATAAATTAAATTGTACGAAAATTTAAATCAAAACAGAAGAGAAGAAATTGTGAATGGAGTTAAATTAAAACTTGAATTAAATATTGAATTACATTTTGAAAAAAGAATGTCTGTTGGAAAAGATGTGTGAATAGACAACATACCTAGAATAAATAGAAAACTATTTTTTTAAGTTAAATTTATATTAATTAAAAATCACATTGTTACATTATGAATATTACCTCGCTTCACCTTATTACCTGAATACATAACTTTTATACACTTTAGGTATGGTTTATGTCGCAATCAAAACAAAAATTAATTACTACAGTGAACGTAAATAAAACCATGAATACCTAAACTGAACTGAACTGAACTAAGCTGATGATTTCTCGATCGTAGGGTATAAAGGGGTCACCGAAGCCATGCTTTGAGGAGGTGATCATAGGTTGGGAGGGCCATACGCGACCACAATAACATCCGTGGATTCGCTCAGCTAACTTTCTCTAAATCTTTTCTGTCCCTGTAATACTTATTCCAGAATTTAATTATCATTCTCTTCCGGTTTTAGCTTAGTCTATCCTCTCTTGTCGCTAGCACGCTCAATTCTAGTCTTAGCAATAATAATGTGTAGTCAGTATGCGAATCTGTAGGCGCAAGACCTCCACCCCCAAAGCCGACGAGCGAGTGCCGGATCCTATAGCGTGCCCCGCAACTGCAGATTCCCGATTTCGTCAACCACATACAGTCGTTACCCGCTACAAGACCTCAATTTCAGACAAGGCCATGCCTCGGCCATTTTTCACATAAACTGCTCTTTTCAATTTGTCCTGGATTCTAGATTCTGGTCCTAGTTCTGGTTTATCATTTCTCATCAGCTCAGGGCACAAGCAAGGCAGGCCGGAGAATAATTCTCAATCAAATGACATTGTTTCGCTATCTGTGTATCTGTGCTTCTCTTTTCGCAAATGACAGTAACCTCAATTTGGCCATCAGCAAATGATTTCGGTGACCGGAATCCAGGGACAATTTATTGATTGTGCCCATTGTTTCCCGGTTAGCTATAGCTGGGCTAGCAATCGAAATAGAAACGGAAATGGAAATGGGAACTCATTACATAACACTCCCATCAGCATTTGGCTGTCATTTATTTTTTGCCACAAGAGCTCGCGTCAGATGTTCGCATGGAAATAGATTTGCCCTAACAAAACTTATAAATAAACGTTACAAATCGAACTCCCGCAAAAGGACGAAGGTTAATGCGTGGGCGTTGCGAGGGGCGTGGGCGTCGACAGCTGTGGTGTCCAAATGTCGCAGCTGAGGTCATAGGTCAGGTCGTGTGTGCCGCAAAGCTTTAGAAAATCGAACCAAATTAAGAATTCATAGGCAAAGCGAATCAGAGCTGTATCAAAAAAGGCAAAACTTTCTAAAGAACAGCATAAATATATCGACACAATGATGCCCTAGTCAGGAAGCCAAAGGAAGAAAAACATTTAGCTGGCCTTCGAGTCCAACATTCCCACTCGGCTAATGGACATTTGTCTAGCAAAAAACAAAGCCCAAGGACACGTGCCTTCCAGGACCACCAGCCGTCGAAGTGCTCATGAAATGCGCATAAATCAAGGGGGCCAACGGCTCGTCCTGTGGCTTTGGCACTGCCTGCTGCCTGCCAGCCAGGCTCTTAATGAAAAATGAAGCTGAAATAATCATAAAAAAAAGATGGAAGGAAAACAACTTTCGGGTGGCAGCCGGCAGAGCGGAAATGTAAATGCCAAGTAAACTGTGACGCTCGTCGCGTCTTATTCTTTTCGCATTTGGCAACAGAAGCAGAAACTTTGCCCGGACCAACCCAAGCCGGCCCCAAAACCCGTATTCCAGGCCCGGACTTTTTGTCCACACTCGGAGATGGATTTGTCTGTTGCGTTGCTTCATTATGCGCAGTGCCAGCAAAGTTTGTTCGCCTTTCCCCCCGCCCCTAAGCTCCTCGCCCCTCGCTCCTTTTCCTCCTCCGAAGGACTTTTGTTTTGCTTGGCCTGGCCCGAAGTGCTGCGCCTGCGATTATGCAGCAAAAACTTTCGGAGCGCCGCCATTTTGCATTGCAAAGCGCGGGCAACTCAAATTGGGTTGCTCCAGCGTTATCCCGAATGCTTGACTGACTGAGCAACTGGCTCCACGGCAAAAAAATATCACTTTCACTACGATATTATTAGATTAAAGTGTTGCTTGTCTTATGGAGGGCTTTTCAGTCATCTAGTGTTAAAACATTCCATTTAAAACTTTTCACAAATTTAAATAAAATTTACAAAATGTTCTTGAAATATATAATACTTTCTTCAAAAATCCTACTATTTTAATACACCCAAAAAAAAACTTGATATGAAACGATGATCGATGTGGTATAAATTTTGACTTGATTAAGTGCTATCTCGCTCTATTTCGATTAAAGAGTTTGTACTTCTCGCTCCCACTCACGTTATTTAAGTCGCCACATTGCTTCATCCTCTGTTTTTCGAAGTCACAAAATCTCCGAGAGAGAGATTATACCTAAAATTTACCATGCACATATCAATTTGAAATCAGTACATGTTGGGTAATTCAACAACCAATGAAATTATTTTGTAAAAGATTTTAAAGAATGGTCTAGGACTTTCGACATCTTTCTTTCTGTGTGGCTGATGAACCGTTGGCTGCCAGCATTTTGCGCTGCATTTTCCAGCCAAGTTGGCTAATTCTTAAGTTGCTTAAATATGTGCAAACATCGCGCGACAAATGTAATTCGTCTCCTGGCATTGTGTCCTGTCCCTTGGCCCGGGATCCCCGCCAGTCCCCCGTCCACAGCCACTCATCTAACATCGCCGCCACTGGGCTGGCAACTTTTCTAGTTGCGGTCCCATCATATTAGAATGCAGCTCCACTCGGTGCTGAACTTTCGCCACTGCAGCTCCGCAGTTTCTGTGTGTTTTGCCAGCTTCTCTTTATCATCCGAGCCCCTCGGCAGCCCCTTTGGATTTTTTGTCTCTATCGGTGGCCTGTGTTTGTTATTGTTGTCGCTCTTGTTGACTGCAGAAGTTATTAAAGCTGCAGCCGCACTTTATTATTGTGAAACAAGACCCGAAACAACAACAGCAAGGAGCTGAGTCGCAAGTTTCCTTCGCTCGAGTGTGTATCCTGGCACACAGACATGTGCGAGCTGGCATTGTTTATCTTTCACATTGTTGACACAACTTTTGCAGGATATTTCGAGGACCTCTATATAGTTTCGATGTGTGTGCGTGGGAGTGCGTGTGTGGGTGGCCGGGATATCATTTGTATTATGGTAATTTAATATGCATTAGCCAATGTCAGGTCCCCGGCCCAAATCGATTATTTTAGCAATTATTATAATTTCGAAACGGCGATGGGCAGGCAAATTAAATTTGTTCCTCCGGCCAGATTTCCATATCCCCATGTGCATATATGCATGGGCAGAATGGCAGAATGTAGCCACAAGTGACCTAATAATGTCGGGGGCACATTTGAAGGCTCCCCGTTCGCTTTGCCGATGTCAGAATGTCAACCAGCTATTTACATCTCTGTACACATGTTTGTGCCCATATGTGCATTGTGTCTGTAATAGTATTGATTTTTCATTTGACACATGGGTCGCACTTATCACTGCACACACATCTCCATCGTATGTTCGTATACACTATATATATATTTATATGCAGGGGGTGGACAGGTCAGGTGTGTTGGCTTTGGACGGGCGGATAAAGTTACATTACCAAAAATCGCATTAAAATTCAACAGGCTAAATTATTGTTGGCACAAAGTCAAAATGTTTGACATTTAATCCAATTTAAAATACATTTTGCATTAGCGCTGGAAGCCAAATCCAGAGCGGATAAGTTGGGCAATGCAGTTAATTAGGTATGAGCTAAGTGGTCGAGCTGGAATTACGGCGAAACCTCAGAGGGTTTTATCTATCGGACACTTTAATTAGGTGTTTGCGGAACTAAAGAATTAACAATTAAGCGAAGCTTAAAATTGGAATCATGATTACTTTGCGAAATTGTAATATCTATTTAATTATTATTTTATCAGCAGTGCTGGCACATAAAGTTTTACCCACGCCCACAATCCCCTTAAACGACTTTAAAATGTGTCTGGCGCCCACATCTATAAAGATTATAGTATAAATGCAATTTGGTTGTGCTTAAGAATACCTATCAAAATGTAGAATAAATTTTTCAAATCGGACCGATCATTAAAAATATATGTCACATACTGGAACTCAAGCAGTGCAAGCATAGTGGTCTCTTGTTTAATTCATATATATATACCAAACGGGGCATGAAAAGTGCTCAATATTCGCCAGTCACTAAATAACAATCTGTGCGGATAAACTAAATCAAGCGAGGCTCCTCCCCCAGGACACTTCAGCATCTGTCTTCTTTTTGAAAAATATATTAAATGCCATCTCGTGCCATAAATTCATGTGGCTTTCCTGCGGCTAAGCCTGTGGCAGGATAAACACACACTGGCACTCGAAAAATCCCAGGCCACTTGACAGATTAGGACTAGGATATCGATGACAATTGATGGCAGCACATTTTATTTTTCCAACTTTGTTGGAATTTGTTCCGATCAAAGCGGAGTGAGTCGTAAAATGTTTCATAAAGTGCAGCTGCCGACTGCTGAAAAAAACAAGAGCAAATAAGGCGAATAAATAAGCTGCGCATGATTGACAATGCAAATTCATTGGGGAAATGTTTGCTGATGTTGTAAATTTTATTTCCCCCCTAAACCCTAAACCGTGCAGCTGGCAGCCCCTGGCGAGTGTTTTCTTTGATGGCCTTTTCATTGAGTGCTCAACTAATAAAGTTTCGCATATGTGGACAAATATCACGTGCTGGGAATAAAATGAGTTTATGAGCGAATACAAAAAGATGCGGGGGCGTTGAGGGCAACTAAAAAGTGTTTATGGTTCCCTCTTTTTTATGGTTCTCGGGGCTCTCTCAGGCTCAAACTATTATAAATAAATTATCATTTGCCTAAGCCGGCACGAAGACACGTTTGATGGGGCCCATTATTTTTTTGGCAGCCTACCGCTTGCCCTCCGCCAGTTGCATGTTAATTTCGGCTTTAACTCGGGGCTTAAATTAAATCAACATCGCTGGGAAAACACCGTGAAAAATGGCCATAAAGGAAGTCGAAGCGGCAAACAAAGGCCGGAACGGAGGACATTCATTGACATAAAACTTAAATTTTTAATGCCAGACCCACTCCGCCCCCGCACTCCATCCTACGCGTTGAATGTGTGTCGTTTCAGGTGCAAGACACATAAAAAATAAATGAGCACAGTACAAGGAAAGCGGCGAGAAAGGAAAGCCAAACAAAAATACAAAATACAAAGCTGCACGGCGTGGAAAATAAGTGGAAAGCCACGGCGTGCCACAATTGTGCGGGTAAGGGATAAAGTCGGTGGGCGGTGGGCGTGGGAGGTTGGTGGCACAAAGGGGCGGCCACATTTTGTCACCCAGCCGCGTAACTCGCGACAATTTTTTATGGCAAACAAATTTTGTTTTTGTTTCTCTGCCTGTGTTTCTCGCAGCGCCACAAACAGAAATCGAGCCGTGGGCAGAGCCACCAAAGGCAAAGGCTTTGGGATTCGGATTCGGATTCTCCGCGGAAAAGGAAATGAAAAAGTACTTAATATTTCACAAAAGCGGAGTGAAAGGCAATTTACAGAGTGAAGCGAAAGCGAGCGGAATATGACAGACTAATGGAAATTGAGAGGCGAATATTTGAGGAGTAACCAGAAAACGGAATTCAAATTCAATGGAATTCCCCAAAGGGCTTGCGGGTTACCCAGCAGAGTGCCAAGTTCCGAATAAGCCGGGGCTCATCAGTGCTACTTCTATAAATAGTTGCCCCATTTGGTCAGCCCACCCCTTTAAGCCATGCACAAAGGAAAATTATTATTAAATCTGGTACCCAGTGGAGTCCCAAGAAGAGTGTTTTAAATTTAAAAGTGGTTTTTAGAAATAAACGATCTGAATCCTAAGCCAGATATGGTATATCATATACTATGCAGAAGTAAATAAATTTATACTCCATTTTTTAAGACATAAGTAAATAATTATTATAATTTAACGTCTACTAAACACAAAAAATCAATTTAAATATTTTATATAGCTTATTACGAATAATATATATCCTAGAACATAAGTAAATATTTTGAAAGAGGTCTGGAAATAAACGATCCTATGAAAGAAAGGCTGCATAATTTATTATGCTGAAGTAAATCCATTAAAATATTAAAATCCCATTTATAAGACACAAATAAATATATCATACAAGCTTATAACATTTACTAAGCACATAAAAAACCAATTCAAATATTTTTAAGCACTGTTTTGAGGAATATATATTTTACAACAAAATTAAATATTTCTAAAAATATAATAAAAGTCAAATAAAATTCAAACTTTTGTTTTAGTTTTCTCCCAGTGCTCGCATTCCTCACCAACTACTAATTCCTGCATTGCCAAGGCAACATTGTGGCTACAGCCTCTGAGCACCTCGAGGCCCAGGGAATGGAAACCGCATCCCGACGCGACGAAACCCACGCTCGATCCTTGAAGGCCCCCTCCTTGAGTGGTTTCCAACTCCTCCTTCCTACTTCCTCCCGCCTCCGCCAGCCCGAAAAGGTGCCACCAGAGAGCCCCACAAATGCTGGCGCGTGAGCCGCGAGAGAAGTCAAAAAATTAAATGCTATACGCAAGATTTGTTGGCTGCGAATGTGGGACCCCAGAGGTCTCGGCATTAACCTGCAGGCTCCGAGCACCGGTGCGTATGAGTGATACGCACAAGGACACGGGCACCCACACACTCACAAGCCATTGCTGACTGCGTAAAGCGAAAAATAAATGTTACATGTGAAGCGAATGAACTCCAAATTGATTGGACCCGCCCGGAGGGGAAGTGTTTGTGTTTGCCCGGGGGTATTATAAATATTGAAATAATTAAATTGCATTTTAATAAATTAAGTGGGAGAGAGCATAAATATTTGAGGAGACAAAAGTGCGCCTGCCATCCGGATAACCTAATTATGAGAAAACCACTTAAGCTCCTTAATTGGACAAAGGCGAAAAGGGTCGACATGTGGCACAAGTGGGGGTGGCAAATGAATGTGGTTGGCAGAGAGGGAGCAGATAGTTCTGTTAAAGTTTCCCTGATGTAAATTAAAAAGGAGCATCTAAAGGTAGTCTTACTCAACATAATTCAAGGCTCCCTTTAATTGTGGTCCCAGTTTGAGTCTTGTCTTCTTCCCCACCGCTTCCCTTGAAGACATGACGAGAAAGCAAAGCCAGCGGCAGGAGCAAGGAGCTAGGAGCAGGCCAACCTCTAATCCCGGGGCCATCCAACTCCTCTCCGGGGATAGCGATTCGTATTGTTGACTGCGCCGGAAATTAAGCGCACCGGCAGGAGGAAGTCTGCCTAATGTACTAAAGTGAAATAACGTGTATGCCATATCTTGGAACATGCGGATGGCAGTAAACACAGATATATATACCGTGATACCGAGACAGATACAGATACAGATGGAGATTTAGATACTCAGATACGGATACAGTTGCGAATGCAAATGCCGTTAGCCTGGCACCGGCGCAAAAAAATATCAACAAGTCCCATGCAAATTCCACCTGACTTTTAACTTGGCCCGCACCGAAATCCGAAATCTGTTCTCATTCGATCCAACTCCAGACAGTGACATTTATTCAAACTACGTAGTTTGCCCTGAATTTTCCATTTCGGGAAAATTCACGGCAACGTCAGTTGCGCTGCGATTTCGCTTATGATAACAATTTGCCGGAGGGGAAAACTTTCGGGCCGCCGCGATGCCAATCATATGAGAGAAGGCCATGCCAGCATAATTTTTTCAGCTCCACGATAAAAACTTTCTCCGGCGAGAGAGCAGAAAATAGGGAAAAAAGGACGGGGCGGAAAAGCAAATATGAAGCCAGGAAAAACTGTTTGGCGAAAAAAAGGCGACATATAATTGGAAAACTTTCGGTAAAAGGCGATGGCGACAAGGCAAAGTGTGAAGAAATATTTAAGTTCGTTCAAGTGGTGTGAACTAAATTGAAAAAAAACCAAACCAAAAAATAAAAGACCGGTAAATGGGAAAATGGAGAAAATAAGGTCAGTTGGGTGAGGGTAGTTACTTAACTATTTATGGAATTATTGAAATGTCGATTACCTTTCCCCGGCCAATCAATACAGCAATCGAAAGGGGAAAAAAGGGTGAGATACATAAAATAGTGGGGGCTCCTGCTCCTCCTACACAGATTGATAAATATCGCCGAGTGCATAATTTAATTGAGGTTATGGGCGCTCCGCCAGCAAGCCCCACAATTTACACCATTGTTTGTTTTTGCATATAATTTCAATTGAATTTTAATTGAAATTATGACGACTCCGAGCTCCACTGAGCCAGAGCCAGACTCACCCGCTCGGCACTGAGCCATTGTTTTCCTAACCGTAGTGCTTTGGTTGCGCGGCCCGGTAATAATTTCAGTTTGCGGTCACAGGGCGCCGTGGGTGGGTTTTTGGAGGGGGTTCAGAGGGGGTGTTTGCCTACAATGGCAACCATTTAGCATATTAGAATATGCATTGTTTGCGCCCAACTCCGGCACACGCAATGTGCGACCACCCAGGGGCCTCTGTGCCCAGGGGCCGTATCAAATCCTGTTCAAGGCTGGCCAGGATGTTCACTAATAGCCATCACTTTAATTTGGCACAGAAACAAAAATGTACTGCATTTCCTATTTTCTGAATTTAAAATTGTTCTTAAAACATTATCGATGAGACAAAAAATTAAAATTATTAATACTGGTGTACTAAAGGGCCTGAGAAATAAATACAAATTTTTAGACAATAAACAATAGCATTAAAATTAATATTTCATGAACTTTTCAACCATTTAATGAGTAAAAATATTCCAGCAACTTAAAGTGCCATTTTGCCATTGTTCTACACATGTTTTTACTAGACTTTTCCCCAGCTGCCGGTGTAGTTGTACTTTTTCCTGTCGTTTCTGCTTCGTCGGTAAAGAAAACAAATAAATAAATTTCGACTGGCCGGGACACTCACTCACACTCAGCCACATCGAGGGAATGTGTGTGTGTGAGGCTGTCTTTTCATAAATTTGATATTATGTGAATTCCGTTCGGTTTTGTGGTTGGGGTTTTGTTTTTGTCGAGCCAAAGTAAGTCGAGTGCTGCCGCCAGGTTTCATCTCCATTTTCCAATTATTTTTATGCTTTGCATTTGCCATTCCGTCTTTAATTAGATTTCCTGCCCGTCCCTAGTACAAATTTGTACTTCCTTGATGGGGCCTTCATTAGCCTGGCTTTGCGTGTCGCCGCTCGTCTTGCTGGCTGATAATTCCACTTTGGAGGGCGAACGAGGGCTGGCCAAAAAATCACTTTAAGCCCTCTTCCGGTTGGCTTACAGCAGTTAGCCTCGGTGTCATACTGCGCATGCACTCGTAGGCCACGAAAACATGCCAGTTGCAACGGCCTTTGCGCGACCATCAATCCGTGGGGCGCCCGGAACTTTGATCCCGCACACGTTTAGTGGGGGGCTGGTGAAAAAACACCGAGGAAACACGGAAAAACGCACTGCCACAAATGTATTTTCGCGCCTTCTTCGCCTTTCAGTCTTGGCCAAACTCTGACACACGAACTTCGACCTAGGCTCGAATGCCACTCGATAGATTGCGAATTTCTGCCCGACGACCGCTAAACACGTCCTTTCGCTAGCTCGTAGCGATTTCAACTGAATGGCCACGGACAGGAGCAGCTCGATTTGTTTATGCATCGTCGTGCGTCCTTCGTGCCGAGTCCTCGGACCTAAAAGGACTGGGCCGCAGAGAGAGCTTTTAGTCCATTGAGCGGGGTGCCGAATATCGAAATATTAAGAGAAGAAGACTTCATGTTCTCTGCTACCTAGCTCAAATGAAAAATGTAGTTCTTGGTATGACGCGCTCAAATTGTAAATTGAAACTCTGCAAATTGTAACATTACCCTTGACATTATTTAGTTTTCTAAATCAACATTACTAAAATTTCGTTAATAAATAAAAACAAATTTTTAAAAAATATTTATTTTAAATTTAATAAGATATATCCATAAATTTAGTTGAATGAACTAATAAAATTAGTGTGTAAATTCTTTTGATTTAAGCTGAGTGCTTAATCCAAAAATCAGACATTTTGTTTTATTTTTTATCGTAATTTGGTTAAATGGAGTGACAACGCTAAGGGAATAACTGCTTTGACCAGCTAATAACGTAAACTAACGACCCACATCACATTTGTAAAGATTTATTAAAATTCAATTTTTGGCTTAATTTTGAAATTTTATAAGGGGTAACATCATGATTTTTTGTAAAAAATGGTCAAAAAATAAAACTTCCAAATTTGAATGCCAATCGATTGGAAATGTAAGTACGAACTCAACAAGGTATAATATTCCATATTTGGACCATTTGGGCTTTGTTTTGGCCAAAAAAACGGATTTTTTTAAAATAATAATTGGGATTAGGATTATTGTTTTGCAAAAAAAGGATTTTATTGTATGAGTATTTTCTTTGTAAATTCTTTTCTTCCACCTCCAAGAGTTGAGCCTTCCCTTTCCATGTTAAAGTGGTTTAACTCTTTTAGAACACAAAGAAGCATTGCCTGATTTGTCAGACCCAGTGTCTTTCGAAAAACCACTTTCGAACATCCAAATTTGCAAACAGTAGCTCCCCCATTTCCACCGGTCGCACAGGCCTTGTCCGCCCCCTCCTCCGTCTGCCCACCGATGTCTAAATTGAACTGAGTACGCTTCCCCAACTAGCAGTCGCCGTTACCGTGTTCCGTATTCCGGACCCCATCCCATCCCAGACACAACCGAAAGCTATCTCTAGCCGTCGAACAGACAGCCCAAAGACACTCCCACTCCAGCTGGGAGGTTCGTATGTATGCGGTTCGGTTGGCCAACTGCAAATTCTTGCCAAACAAAATAAAGAAGACAGGGAGGAGAACTAACTTGGGCCAGCAGCAGAGCCAAGCAGCAACGGAAATTGTTAACCTTTGGGGATATCAAACATTTACGATTGCGTGGCAGCGGCAGCAACATTTAAGTTTTTATCAGCACAAAATAAAGTTTTGGTTTACGGATTGTGTTCCCGTCCGCCGCCCCCATCCTTTATTTGGCCCAGAGGCAGCCACAAGTGCCCAGGAGCCGAGGCAGCGGCAAATCCAGGAGCAGGAGCTGGATCAGGGCTGGAAGGCTGAGAGCTGAGAACTGAAAGCTGAAGACTCGTCCCTGTTGATTCCGGGGCACGCAGAACTTTTATCCTTTCAATTTCGTTCTTCTTGGCGAGTGCTTTTGAGGGATTTAAATTTGGCTTGCTGCCGGGCCAACAGCGAACAACCGTGAGCGGCAACATCGACTTGCTGGCGACCAGGTGAGTGCCTCCCCCTTGTTGGCCTAATCACGGCTTTGCCCACTTGGCCACAATCAAATGCAACACAATGCGATTGGCGCGGCCGATTTGACTTGCTATTTTGGTTGAAATACACATATGGATGTACAAGGGCGAAAATCTGTACCTTTATATGAAGAAAATATTGAATAAGTCATTTTGAGATTGCAATTTATAAAAGTAAACCACCTAAATCTTGTCAAATTCATTTTTTTAATTCCTGAAATTTATTGTAATTTTCACACAGCCGTCATGAAGGAAAAAAAGAAGAGTCGCACTGTTACCTCTCCAGATCCTGAAACGCCGGTCCATCGAATGCCGTAAACACGGAGGATATCCCTTCGGACTTGAAGGACCAGTCTCATGCTGAAGATGATCAGGAGTGCCCTTTATACTGGTGGACCGGCACGGCCTATACAACTCGCTCCGAACTGGAGGCAGCCCTAAGCCAAGTGGAAAGGGAGAGGAGTGGAGAAGGTGCAGGCAGATATTGAAAAAGCGGGAATGTACCTCAGCTGGAGGATGTGGAGCCACCGCCAGAATTGGACATGCCTATTAACCTAAGTTCCTTGGCTCTGGCTAAACTGAAAGATGCCGAGGATGAGCGCCGGTTCAAGGAGGATTTCCAGGAATCTTCGAATTGCTGGGGCTGATGAAGAGGTGGTGGAAGTCCTCAGAGCCGACCATCACCTCGACAACCATATCCCGAAGACTACAGCCAAACTGAGAAGATCCGCCGCAAGCTGGAGCAGCTCAAGAAACTGTGAGGTGATTATGGCGGTGCAGTCTGTTCCGGAGGTAACTACTCGCACCTGCAGTTCCCGAACGACCGGGACTTCGCCGAGGGCACCTTTGACATTGAGCGCGACCGTGACCAAAATGTAGATCACCCTGAGATTCCCATAGCACCAGCAGATAGCCAGACGAATAAGTATATTCCAGATACTGAGCAGATCATCAACCAGACAGGCGATCTCCTCGTGAAGCTGCAGCTTCAGCACGAGGACAGTCAAGTCCTGGATGAGGGATCCTCCTATTCCTTGCTAACAGTGACCATTAAACCTGCTGGAGGCGCGTCCATTGTTCTGGCACGCAATTACAAACTTCCAGACCCGCGGAGCAAGGAAGGCTGTTCCGATCAATAATCTAAGGGTTTCCCCAGGCTCCGTCCATCAACATTTTCTCCCCGCCAGTGCGTGGCAGGAACAGAGGCTCCGCAGTTCCCGGCGAGCACCCGCCGCATCGACGGGAGCCTTGACCCGATGTCCCTTCCCGAATCCTACTTTATCTCGCGGGGTCAAAATCACCATTCTTTGCGCAAGGCCTTGTTCCTACCTGAAAGTTCCGGCTCCTACCAGATTTTGCCACGGCAGGAAAAGTCGGGATTAAACCATAATTATAAATTTTATTTATTAAATTCAGTTGAAGCGTTTTCGAATCAAATATATATTTGGAAATTATTAAAAGACAGTACAAAAGGAATGTGGGATAAACTCTTGGCGGAATTTTAATAATATCAATTAACGCGGAATTTAAACTACCTACTATTTAATGCCAATAAATTTTCACAATCTGAAGTGTGGCAATTGGTAATCAATTAAAAATTATAAAATTGCTCAAATGAAATAAATTTAAAATAAATTAAGTTTATTTATAAAAATATAGTTCAAAAAAGAAAGTTGTTAACTACTGAAAATTTTAACAACATTTGGCTTTCGATCACATTTCATAATTATAGAATATAAAAAGAGTTATTAAACATTACTATTAAACATCCCAATCAGTATTTGTTTTTTCCGCTTAACGAAAATAAACAAGTGATTTCCCTTATTTATTTGCACTAAATTCGTCAGAAAAAAACATAATTACAGAGATGTTATCGGGCATGCAAAATTCACTCATTGGGTCCTCCAAATTGTTCTGCAATTAAACAGATTTAATCATGCTGTATTTAAGCCCCTACTACCAACTATATGGCTAACTGACCACGAACCTAAGCCAGGGCACCTTTTCAAGCCTCGCTTCCTTAGCATGTGCTGCATCTTGGCCACTTCCTGGAGGAGTTGTCTAATTGCAGGGCCACGCACTGCTCATTTCCGAGGTGGCCTCGAGTGCGTGTTGCAGCCTTTTATTTGTTCGGTTTGCGCAATTGTGGCCAAAGTGTTTTCTAAATCTTCCACTGTCACTTTGCCCGGAGGTCGAAACTGAAGTTTCCTTGCCCCACTGTGGGCTGGATTTGGTGAAATGTCGGCCAAGTGCTCGGCCTGGCTTGCGCTAAAGCAATGGCAGCTGGCAACGTTCCGGTTGCAGGACCTTGAATCCAGTCCCGCTCGTCATTTGTCGTTGGGCAGAAACAAGATTGACTGTTGGCTCTAGGCCAGGAGAGAGACAGATTCACAGGGGCACAAAAAAGTTTTCATTAGTTTTAATTAAATCCCAAACAGCATTTCCATGCTGCACTCTCCGAGGCGTGTGTTCTTTCGAGGCTTTGTCAATGAGTTAGCCTAACCAAACCGAATTAAAACACATCAAAATTAATGACACTTCGCCCCGGGGGGGGGGGGGGGAGGTGTGGAATATTGTGGCCGGTCAAAAAGGAAGTTGCCACCGCCACTCGAAGTGCGGACAGTACGGTGTACTTATTTAGCTGGCTTTTTGCGTCTCGGGACGCGCGCATGTTGCTAAATAAATTCCATGATTTACTGCAGCCATACGGGAAGCGCGGACAAGACAGCTAAAAAAATGACAGTTGCCAGTGGCCACAGTGTTTATATAGTTGTCGAGTGGGCGTGGCCCATCGGCAGGGGGCGGACGGTGGGGCGTGGGCCATGTACATGAAATTTGCAATTAGATTTGGCGAAAAGGCAGCCGCAACATCCGCCCGGCGTCCCAGTTCCCAGATCCCAGCTCCCAGTTCCACTTGCAACCAACACAAACCAACTTCGTTGCCGGGTCCGGGCGAAATATTTAATGCGGAAAGTTTAATCGCAATGTAGCGGCACCTGCAGCGGCGCATTTCCGGCATTTGTTGGGTTTGCATTCGCATTTCCCGCAGTCAGAGAGGCGGCAGTACAGCTCGGCCTGATGGTTGACATCATCAAATTTGAAGTGCCTGGCATTTACTGCTTACCCGGCCACAGCCTCCGTCTTCGGGGGTTTCGGCCAGGATGTCAGGATGTCGGGATGCCATGTTGCCAGGATGCGGACGCACTTTCACCGCGGCCAGCCTTGGAGCGGCCAAGAAATTAAATAAATTTTTGATTAGCCAGTTGGGTCAGCTTCTCGCACGGGCCTCGCGGAGCCACATATATATGGGTACTGCACTCTGGTTTCTAGAGCGGCGGAGATTTCTCAGGGATTTAGTTGCGCTCTGGGATGTGGCTTTATTTTCTGGTGACCGCTTTGAAAGTGGGCTGATTAGTTTGGTAACTGCGCTTGCAGTAGGTCAGATCGGAACTAATGGAAAGCGAAGGAGGTCATCATTAAGTCAGCAGTAAGTGTCTGGTGGAAACTCTAAGAAATGAGTTGTTCTGATGGAAGAAAACTTAAGTCAGGACTGGTAAAAAATAAATCCCTTTGAGAATATAAACTTAAAAATCTTATAGTTATTCTTTTAATTTTTTAGTCAAGGTAAAATGCACAACTGGCGCTCGAAACCCAGTTGAAGTGATAATCGGAACATGTTTTGCCAATTTCAGCTTCGCTAATTGGTGCTCAGCTAATTGGGAAAAACTCCACCCGAGTGGGCGAAACGAAAGCCAAATAAATGCGCCACGCAATTAGAATGCACAACAATACCACATAATAAATTCGGAAGCGCAGTTGCAGCTGCAGTGTCTTCCGGGCGGCAGCCGCCACGAATGTAAATGGAAATAAGTGGCAGGACGCCGACGGGTCCTCCGAGTCCCGAGTCCTTAGTTCCTCCTCCCTGGTGGCGACCGCGTTTACAAATGCCTTCGACTAGTTGAGCACTTGATCAGCGAGTGTCGGGCGCCGGGGCTTCCTCCATCCATTTCAGTTTTCAGTTTAATTGGGTGTGTGGGCGACGACGAGATTAATAAAATTTATTATCATTGCGATAGTGGCAAAACAAACTGAACGCCCCACACATCCCCCAAGTATTTATGTGCCTGGTGCTAAAACCAGCTGGGAGAACATATCAAAATGAAGTAAAATTCATTTACAACATTCAGACTGAGCGGAGAGTAGACAGCAGAGCAGACCGAGGGAAACTGGGGCTCTCGAATGCAAACCGAACCGGTTCGCAAATGCTTCTGGGCTGCCATCGAGCTGAGGGCTCAGTGCTGGAGAGCTCAGTGCTCAGTGCCGGCAGATCCTGCCCTCCGTTTCCATTTCCATGGCCATCTCCATCTCCATCTCCGCAGGGCCAGGGAAAAGAGGAGTGCCGCAGGAGCACGGAGAACGGAAGTTCGACGCCCAAGTGGCAGTCGCTCCACCCCCCCCCCCCCCCCCCCCCCCCCCCCCCCCCCCCCCCCCCCCCCCCCCCCCCCCCCCCCCCCCCCCCCCCCCCCCCCCCCCCCCCCCCCCCCCCCCCCCCCCCCCCCCCCCCCCCCCCCCCCGGGGGGGGGGGGGGGGGGGGGGGGGGGGGGGCGCGCGCTAAAGTATTAGCATATACAGTGCGCACACAAACCGAGAGCTAGAAGAAAAACTTAATGCAGCGGCGCTATCAGAGACACATAACATGAAAACGCAGGCGGGCTTCGAGAAATGCACTCGCAGAAAGTAGTGCATGGGGCCATAAACATACCACGGCAGCATTATTTTTGTTGTGAGCCGAATAAAGATGTTTCAGGCTCACCACTGAGAAGTCGGTAAATGGTTTGGTTGGATTCGAAAATGTTACATTTAAATAGTCCCTAATCCTACTATTACACTTGAGAAAATTTGTAATTAAGAAAAATATTTAACCTACAAAAAAAAAGTTTTTTTCGAAACATCTGAAAATTTACTACATTTTATTTTTATAAGCTCATTCCTACATAAATAATAGCTCTTTATTTTTAGTCACTTTTCAGTGCATTCAGGCGTAACCGGGATAGTGGCGACTTCCTCAGGCAGATATATGGAGCGTGTGCGTCATTGCCACGCCCAGCAGCTATTCTCACCCAACGCCCATCAGTCGACGGCAGTGGAACTGCAACAGAGTGGAATGAATATTGGCTGGTTACCCCCCACACAACGACAGACTGCACACACCCACTGGGCCATTGGGCCACTGGAGCCATGGAGCAGGCACGAACACAGGTTCACTTGGACAGACCTCGACCTGGAGACCAGCAAGGAGATAGGACCAGAAGCAGAACCAGAACGAGGGCCAGAACCAGAACCAGAGCCCGAACCCAGTATTTAATACTGTTTGTGCAAAATAATAGCTAGGCCCCCCAGAGAGAGGGGAAAAGGGGGGTAGAGGGGAGAGGAAGTGCCCTCAAGGTGCCGTAACTAAATTAAGTCGCCCAACTTGCTGACAGCTAAAATCTTGGTAACAAAAATGTGCAGAGGAGCCCACAGGAGAGATCAGCACTGCACTGGGCCACACTGCGTATGAGTGTTTCCTGGGGCGAGTGCCTGTGTGTGTGCGTGTCTATACTACACCCCTGTGCCTTTCCCTGCCTCTGCATGTCTGTTAGTTGCCAGTTTGTTGAGCATCACACGCAGTTGTTTTGAATTTATTGCCGCAAAATGCAGCAGCGAAGGTATTCCCAGAAGTGCAGATGGATTAAGAGAGCCTCAAAAGGCATCCCATACTATATACCAAAGGGTGTGATTGCGTTTCATTTTAATTAAATACTTTGCCGAGCTCTCGTTAAAACGCCAGAGGACGCAAATGTCAAGGCCTTCTGGCTCGCTTTCACCGTGCTCTTCATCAGCCCTGCCTCATTTGGCATTTGCCTACTTTCCACTGCAATTTGGGGTCATCATTGGAATCAATAAACGCTGCCAAAGTGGTTCAAAGTGCGATTTGAAGGCTGGGGAAGAGGGAAGGGTCGGCCCCAGACAAAGTTGAAAGATTTCTCCCAGTCCGACAAAGTCGGTCTGACTAGGTCGGGGAATTGTGGACGAGAAAGAAGGTGGTCTGAGTTCTGAGTTATGAGCAACCGACAGGAAAGGTGCAAAGGGCGAGTTTGATCGCTGTCTTGATTTTCATGGCACTGAAATTAAAATAAATTAGAAATTCCCCAGAAAATCTCTTTAAAAAATAAAAAAAAACGACAGAGGTGTAGGTATCAGGTTAAACACATTTTATTGGACTTTGCTTCCGTCGCCGCTGCGCTTAAGTTTACAATCAATTCCTGAGTTGACAGCTGCTACCCTCGAGCGTTTAATAATAAAACTCAATTTCATTTTGTTCCCCTTTGTGCTCCTCGTCTTACTCGTGCTCGCCGGAAATTTGAAGCCAATTAAAAATGCATTCAACGGCAGCGCCAGGAAATAAGCGGCAAAGGAAAAATGAAAAGACAAATTGACAGTCGGGGGGCAGAATGCCCGGGACACTCGACAGCGAAAGCTCAAGGACATCCGAGGAGGGGGAGGAGGGACCAGGACCTCGGGTGTCCCCCCATGAAAGCTCAATGCCAAGATAGTGCATTTTTCATGGAAATAAATATGATTGCTGTGATCTGAAAATCAGGCAATGGACCGACGACCAAATCGAGTATTTTAATCAACGCCAGGGGTCGGACCACAAAAATCGCTGGCTTTGGCCATTGCGCGGCAACACTTGACGGCAGCATTAAAAGGATTGCAGCGCAAACAAAGGCTGGCGCGGAAAGTGTGTTTAGGTCCGCGGCCCTCCAGGTGGCGGGTGTGAATTTGCCGGAAAAGTGCACAAGAAACGCCACTTTACATGCCAAATCGTAAATATTTTGCCATGAAAACAGCACCGGTGGCTGTCGGCCTGGAGTGGAGTGAAGTCGTTTCATTTCAGGCGCTTTTTTTCCAGCTCTGGTGTTTTTTTCTGTTACGCCCCACTTGCAAGGCAACTGTCGCCCCAGCCAGTGGCAGTACGCATCAGAGTGTGAATGAAGTGCGCTCTTGGGCGCTTTGCGGCGTTTTGCCGAGTAGGTAAATGAAAAACACTGGAATAATACACAGCACAGCAATGCCGCTCCAAATGTGTTTTTCTCCGTTTCAGCACACTTCTCTATGACACTCGGTGGCCAGCAGGGTGGTGCTGGTGATGAGTGCTTGTCGAGCAGGTTTCCTAATGGCAAACGGTCTGCACTAATCGTATGTGGACTCGATGATACCGAGTACTCCCGTTAAATCTGGGAAAAGTCCCATGAAATGATTCTAAGCTAGTCTGTGCTTCATTCCTGTTATTTTATAGCCCAGATTTGGATTTTATTATAGAAATGAGGGATTTTAAAAATGTATATAACTACTCCTAACTTAAATGTAACATTTTAATATTGACAAAATTTTATTAGATATTTTTAGAACTGGCCTTAAAGCTTTTTCCCGCACACCTTCCCTTTTAATGGTAATTTTTATGTATTTATTTCACATTTAACATTTCTCCGATGTTTCCTTCAAAACCCTGACTCTATAATATCCCACGAAGAGCGAGGTGCCCAGAAACTGACACCTCATAATTATGTGATGCCGTTTTTAGCAGCTAAAAGCTGTGCGTTACCCCCGCCCTGAAGGATTTGGGGAAGGCTCTGCCGTTGGCAGTCAAGAGCAGCCGGCTGCAACATAATATTCAGCGTGGCTTCAAGGGGCTACCGGGGACTACAAGGACTACCAGGGATAGAGCTGGATAGACCGCTCGCTGCGGTCGAGCTTTAACTGTGGCAGCCACAAAATGCCTTAAGGTGGCTTTGATTCGGGATCTGAGAGCCGCTGTTGTGGGAGGTCAGGAGGGGGAGGCAGAGGTGGAGCTGCATAAGTTCTTCAGTTTTATTTCCCGCACATACCTTACCCAAATTCAATTTTATGTGCCTTGTGCATCCCTTTCTGGCTGCAGCAGCTCCTTGGAACAAAGAGCCCCGCCTGGGGACAGGAAGTGCATCTTGGCCCGGCCAGCTGGTCGAGCTCCTTGACTTCAAGGCCCTTCATGCCATGTTCATTTTTGACATAAACATTATGATGTGCATTCGGCTGAGTAATTTTTATTGTATTTTTCTCGGTTTTCCCCAGTAACCCGCCCCCTTTGTTGAGTTGAGCTGCCCGCGGCTGTTTCAATGTGTGCCTTGGAAAATGCTGCCTTAATATAACCAACAATTCCTCAGAGCTTTGCGGTCATTTTGCTTTTATTAAAGTACGGAACTCGGGACCTCGAGTGCGGCTTTGGCTGCAGTTGTTTATTATGCAAGATTTCTATGCTGCAGGAGAATTATTATTATTTTGCCCATACATTTATTTATGGCCAGCGATGTCGCGTGTGCTGTGGCTCTTCAGGGCCCTTTACGCACAATAAAGAATGCACAATATGGCCGGGCCCATACACATTGTCCGCTTGACTACAAACGTTTGCTTATTCTCTAATCAAACAAAATTCAATCACTCGAAATTCATTGCATACTTTTCAGCAAGCGCCGAGAGGGGGAGATGATTTACAGTGCCTTTATTATTCAACATGCATTTAAGGGACTTGTGCAGGACCTTTTGGGGACTCGGCTTCTTTGCGATTTCATTTTGTTTGATTACTTGTTGTTCTTGTCGGGATTTGTCGATTTAGTTGTGTGCATGTTATTGTGTACTTCCTTGCCGGTTTGCGTATGCAACTCTGGTGAGCTTCGGCCAACTGGCTGGGAGATAAGTGCATTTGTCAGTCATTCAATCTGCGTCCCCTGTCCCGCCCTCCGTTTCGGAGTACTAGTTCTGCCTGGTCCTTGTCGTCGCACGCTTTCCTCCTGGGTGAAACACCAATTGTTTTCATTGATTTTGTTTCAGCAGCTCCCCTTTTTTCTTCGCAACCCATCCGATACGAACATCCCCTATGTGCTGACTTGTTGATGGCCAGCTATTTGATGGTATATTGAGCTGGCTGCCAAACGAGTGTGACTAACAAGCTGGCTGCTTATAATTCCCTGACGTTTCCCTGCCAAAGTATCCGAAGCAAGGAAGAAAAATTGTGAACTCTCTCGCAGTAAATTAAATGAATGCACGGTGGAAAAATGATTAAATTATCGGGAATTGTATACGACAGTCTGTGTTCAACTTTACGATGTCATTATACCCGTTACTCGTAGAGTAAAAGGGTATATTGTATTCGTGCAAAGTATGTACAGGAGAAGGAAGCGTTTCCGACCCCATAAAGTATATATATTCTTGATCAGATCACTAGCCGAGTCGATCTAGCCATGTCCGTCTGTCTGTCTGTCCGTCTGTCTGTATGAACGCTGAGATCTCGGAAACTAGATTAGCTAGAAGGTTGAGATTTCACACACATATTCTTGGGCTTCCTACGCAGCGCAAGTTTGTTTCATCGAGGTGCCACGCTCCCCTAACGCCCACAATCGCCATAAACGATTTTCAAATGTGTTTGGAGGCCACATCTTTTAAGATTTTTTTAAAAATATATAAACGCCATTTTATAGTGTTTATTAATACCTATCGAAATGTAGAAGACATTTTTCAAATCGGACCATTCATTAAAAAGTTATACGCAATCAAAATTGTTTATATCTATCTCCCTCGCACTCCTTTAGCCCCAATAGATAGTCGGGACACCAACCCGAGTACAGCGTTCGCACTCCCTTTAGCTGAGCGGACTGTCGGTGGTCGGGACACCAACCCGACTATAGTTCTCTCTTGTTTTTATTGTTAAAATATGATTTGAAATCGAATATGGAATTCATATGATATTTTTAAAAGTCTTAATTAAATAGTCTATTATCTGATAATAAATATCTTTGTATGCCCTTGTAAGAAATACAAGCAATTTCTAAACTTATAGTTCGCTTGAGTTTAGTAAATAATTTTATTTTATTTTCTAAAATAATATACTTTAAAGAATAGTAAATTAACTTTTCTTAACTCTAAGTCAAGGCAAGTGTTTGCTTTTCCAGGGATAATTTTTCCAAGCTTTAAGGCAGATGTTATAAGTATTATTCGTAGTGTTGAAAGTGCAAGGGAAAGCAGTTAGGCTGCGTTCGCTTGTCATAAGCACCAGCTAATGTTCAACTGTTGTTAGTGATAGCATCCTGTGTGAGTTTAGTTTGTGTTTGTGTGTGTTGCGTGCCAAGGGGCTGCAACACAACTCTAATTATATTTAATGTTTTTCAGTCAAGGACGCAGTTGATGCTGCAGGAGGAGCAGGAGGACAAGGAGGATCAGGAGCAGTTAACTAACTGTGGGTGTGTGTGTTTGTGGACGTGTTTATGTGCGCGTGTTTACACATAATACTTCCATGCTTTTATTAGTGGATTAATGTCGGCTCTCGGACCGACACACTTGGCCCTCGCACTTTGCCCAATTGGGTGCGGCAATTCAATTAACGGAGTATAAACAATCAACTCTGCTCGTGCCTGGCACGGTGATTCGGCCGATAGGCGCTGACAGGCGGCATTGATTTGCCAGCTAATTGCAGCGATTATGCGGCTCTTACACTCAGAGCCGGCCGAAGGACAAAAGAAAGCGAGACGGGGCTGCCTGAATCAACAGACTAACAGGTGATAAGACGCCCACGAGCCGAGTTCTTTGTTTCGCCTGAGAACAAAGGGAATGCCTAATGGCAGATACACGGTTGAGCTATAAATCTTTAATGGAGATGGAGATATGGAGACATGAGATTAAAGCCTTCTAATGTAACTTTATCCAGGCCTTGACCTACACGACTCATCAATCTTCGATCGGTGAATTTAGCCCGGCTGCATTTCCTAATTAAGCCATCGGCCGATTGGTGTCCGAATATTGCGCAAATATGACGTTTACGCCCGTAAGGGGATTTGGAATTTGTAATGCAGCCGGAATGGAATTTGTGGCAGCCAGGTGTCGCAGTTTCTGAATATTTGGCTGCTCTCGCAAAGGGGCCAACCTGGTGGTCGAAATGTTTACACATGTCAACGTGCGGTTAGGTGTGTTTATGATATGCGCCATTATGCGAATATGCATTTTAAATTCCCACTCAAAGGGGCCGGACACGCATAATGCGCTTAAAGGTGCGTATGTGTGCAACGCGTTCCTCGTGAGCATAATTAAAAGGCAAACACGGCTGTCTGGCTGGGCTCTAAAAATTAAATGCACAGAACAGTCACTCTTTTATAATGATTGATGGCTATGTGTGACAAGGTATCTTCGGGGTTCTGGCTTCTGCGAAAATGCAATTAGTTGCTTGCTAGGCGGTAGCGTAAACTTTACAGTATCTGGCAAAGTTTCGTTAACAGAAATTGAAGCAACTCGAAACTCACAAAATTGCTTTTATAATGCGCTACTTGCCACGCCCCGCGACTAGACTAATAGGGCGAAATGGAGTGAGAGAAATGAGGAGGAAAATTAAATTTCCCCCAGCAAGTGTGGCAAATTAAATTCAGTGCATTTCTCAGCAGCGAACGGCAACAAATGGCAACAAACTGTCAACGGCAGTGGCCAAAAAGGAGCTGCTCCCCGCCTCTAACACATGCCGTGCATAAAGAGGAAGCCGAGCTGCTGCAGAACCGCAAATAAATTCAGCAGCAGGTAGTTAGCTCATATTTTCAGGGAACCGCAGGATACACACACTCAGCCAACCAACCAACTGACTTACACACAGGCCCATTCATCGAGCAGGGAGAAATGTTAGATGGTTGTTTTGGACTTGGATTCTAACAGATTCTATCTACACATCTCTGGCCAGTGGAAAGTAAAACATGCTCGCTAACAGACGGCATACGAAAATGGCCACCATTTATTTAAATTTTTGCCAGCACTAAATGACAAGTGAACGACTTGATTGAATTAATCACGGCTAAAGAATTCTGGCTATTCAATCTCCATCTCGAGCACTGGGCTGCAAATTCAATTAGTGTCATTCATGCCACCGAGTAACCAGACGAGTGCTTGATGAAGACATGCTTACACAGACAGCAGAGCTGCAATCGTCATCTCGTGATGCTGGCTCCTTGTTTACCCAGGAGACAACGTCGGTGATTGTGGCTGCTCTGGCTCACCATGCAATTAGTTCGCCAGGAGGCACAGGGGCAAACGGCTGACCCAGATTGTGTTTCGGAGCAAGACAATTAAATCGGAGACAAAGTCTACTTAGCTCAAAGGATCTGCCGTTCATTATCCCGGCTAATGGGCTCTCTAAACACACACAGACATGCGGAGAGTGCTCCTGAAATGGAAATTTATGTGTGGCTATTGCTATTGCTATTGCTACTGCATATTCAGGCCAAAATATTCTACCATAAATCTCGGATAACTTGCATTTGCATCTGCCAGCTGCCGTATGGCCTTCCACTTGGACGGCTGGCAACTGTAGGCAGCCGCGTGCACTCAGCTAAATGAAAACGTGCCCGATTTTTCCAAATAGTTTAGTGCCAGGCAGCATGAAGCGTGTTATTTTATCTTCAGAGTGTGTGTGTGTGTTTGAGCCGCAGCCACAGGAGCCGAGGAGCCGCATAAAGTAGTGAGCGGTAGCAGCAAGATGCCGCAAAAGTAAAGCAGGTTGCAACAGCAGCAACAGCAAAAGTAGGGCGGCAAGACGAGCGGTGTATGCCAAGCAGGAAAATTGGGTATGGGGAGGGGGAGGGAGGGGCAAACCGCTCAGTCTCTTATACACATTTCTTTTTGTTGGCCCCAGCGAAAGCGTTGGGGCAAGACAATGCCGAGCAGAAGTTTAAGGCAGCTGCTTCCCCTGTAGCTGCTTCCTGCCATGTAGGTCGGCTGTGTGCCAGGCTTAATTTGATCATTTATCAACTGTGAGATACATGAGCTGGCTGCCAGCGGCGATTCCGCCATTCTCCTTTTCGAATCCCCCTTTCCCTTTCCCCAGGCTCCCTATTCTTCGCTCCACTGGACAAATTCAAACAGGCATGTAATCATTTCAGCCGAGGTCTTAATGCCGCAACGCAACGCTGACACTGCCTGCAGTCATAGTCAGTTATTAAAAGTCCACATATTCCTTTGGCTTTTCATACCAGCTTCCCTGGATCCTGCCTGTCATTTGTGTGCATGCACAACGCGGCGTATGCGCATAATATTTAGAATGCACGCTCGCTTTGTTGGCGCTTCAAGGAGCTCTTTCGAAGGGCTGGCTTTGCGGCTGCAAGGGGGAACTATAAATGGTAGCGTTGATTAAAATGTATAACAATGCGTGCGTTCAGTAATGACATCCATGGTTATGCCAGGGATGGGAGGCACTAATGAATTGAAATAAATAATTATGTTCAGGCATTGGGCAATGCATTCCAACTGGGAGAAGTCGAACGCATTAAAGATTTATTGGCAAAAGCCCAATCACTTAATTTGTTTCTGTCGAATGGCAGCAGCGATGCGTAAGGAAAATCTATTAAAGGGTTAGGAATTTAAAATGTGGCAAATAAAGTTTCAACTTAAATACATTTTTAAAAATGTTTATCAATTCTAACATGGGTTTTGGTTAACTTTTCCATTTTTCATAACGGATTACATAACGATTCTTAAGGAAGATCTCAAAATATTTGGGTTTTTGCTATAGTATATCAATCTTATGAACAAAGTCACGACGCAATTTATTGAAAGCTATGATCTGCTTGATTTTGTGTCAGTAGTGATGGCTCCAGGTGAAGCGGGTTATGAAACGGTGTGGACTTCTGTTTACGGCCTGTTTTGCAGCTGAGCATTTCATTTACCTCGGCACTTAACTCGAACTCCATCCAGTCAGTTCTGCCCCAGCTGCCGACCCCCAAAATGGCTCAAAGTGGCCGCCAGCGCGTCAACATAACATTTTTCGCTTTATAAATATTTGAACGCTTAAAAGCTGGCAAGGAACCGTCGGAAAAGCAGGAGAGCTGCAATTGCAGCCGAGAGCTCACAGCCCCTCTGGCTGGTTTTTGGCTGTTTTGCCTGGTTTTTGCCTGGTTTTCTTTTTTGCAGCTTTGGCTGGGAGGATGTTTCGGCCACCCCCTGTTTCTGCCGGGACTTTCCGGTTCTTTGGAGCGGAGGCGATAACGTACGAGGTTGAGTGCTTTATTGGCCCCGCTTATGCTCAGCAGTCGACCAGCCGAATGGACTGAGTGCTGGCTGTACCGCATCCGATTCGCACGCTGAGATTGGGCGCTAATTGGAATTTGTAGCCGGCAATTAGAGTCCTCCTCGCAGGAGCAGGACAAAGAGCAGCACCGCAGCTGGACACTTTAAGGCCATTGAGGATTGCACTTGCATTTGCGCTTGCATTTCGCCCCGTCCAATAACAATACGGCAACCAAACGAGCCACTGGGTACAGCTCATCCTGCGACCTTCCAGCGGCCTTAGTTTGGCATTAGTTTGTATCATCTCTCGGGCGGGGGAGGAGACACAGGAGGAGGTGCTTTCGGCGTAATATTGTTATTGCTAGCATTATTGCGCTCAATGTGGCACAAAAGTTGCCTGCCACAAAGTTGGTGCAGAAACTTTCAGCCGTGCCTGCTTGACATATAAATTTTACCTCGGCTCGGAGTGGAAGCGGAAAGTGGAGGGCGGAGAGTGGCAGGAACTTTGCGCCAGCCGCAGGACACAACACAAACCAAGGCAAAGGCAACACAAACACACAATCAGAAGCCGAAATCCAAAGTTGCATTGGCCACACTCGAGAGGAGAGCAGCTGGCAGTGCTGCTGGTTCTGAAAAAGCTCTGGACGCCGGTTCAAGGCCGGTCCGAGCTTCAGCTCTGTGCCAGCATCAATTTATGAAGCCACACCACTGGCATAGCACAACCAACAAACTGAGATCCGAAAACCCCACCGACAGACAGTCGGCTAGCGAAACGTAATTTATTGAGTCTGACGCTTGTCAGCGGCGTGTGTGAAGGCGGCCGCCAGCAGCAGCTGGCAATTTCTGGGGGTCGCTTGGGCTTTTCGTCGAACCCAACTTTCCAGTTAGCTGCCGGAACCCTTTGACAACTTTGGGCCCTAACGGAAATGAAAGGGGTGGCAAACATTCGGCGAAACTAAAGGTGTCGTCAAAAGCGGCAATACCTTTATGGGATTACTAAGCTAACAGTTGGCCTTTCGCTACACTCCATGAGAAAAAATCACACAATTTATCAATCATTTGGGTTTTTCATTAAAGAGTTCCGCTTAACCTTTAATCTGATTTTAGCAACTTGAAACTTTGGTTCTCAAATTTCTCTGTAAATAATTAGAACAAAAAATCATATATTGTCAACTTTTTTTTCGAAGTCCTCGTTGATTGGAATTTAATTACAAAATTCAGCAAGCTATATTACTTTTCATTTGACCGTGACTTTCGGTCGAAATGAAAAAGCAGTAAGATAAAAATAGGTGAAAAACTAAAATTGAGCTAGAACACATACAATTTTATTATGAATTTGAATGAGGCAATTTTACTAACTACAATTTGTTTAACAAAGAAACATAATAATATTTAAAAACTGCCTTAATTAGACAAAAAAGAAGTGTGCGAACCGATAGTGTTGAATTGTTTTTTTCTTCTGTACTACATATCTGAAACCGAACCGAAAGGAAATGATAATAATTGCCCCTGCCACCGCCTCACCTTTTCCTGGCCCGTCAGCGTTATCTTCATCTGGAGAAGTACTCCCCGCCGGAGATGAGCAACATCCTGATGCCTTTCATGCACTTATCGCAGCCAAGTCAAGGATAATCAGGGCTTTTATTGTTTCCGCTGACATTATCACGGCATAATACCCGCCGGCAGGGCCAGGGCGACTGGCGTTTATTGTTTTTGCGCTTTGATGCAATGCGACAGCCTGCTCTGTCGTCTTTATCCGGTGCGAGACAGCAGTGCTTTCGGCACACACCGCTAACAGTCAATATTGCGCATACGCCGCATGGTATTCCATTGCGATAATTAAAGCCGCCGAATGCGCCGGTAGCTGCTGGCCAGGCGGATACTGATGTTACCGAATGCGGCAATGTTTAATGGCGGAGAAGAAGAAGGAGGCGGCCAAGACGTGCCCATACGAATCGCCGCTGAATAATTAGACAGCCTGCCGTTTCCGCTTCCGTGGTGCCCGTCGCATAAATAGACCCACTAATGCCCGGCATAGTGCCACTCTTCGGCGAGAAGGGTCCTTAAAAATCAGCGCCCAGCCACAAGGTTTGTTTTCCCGGCGACAGCAGCCCCATTTCGACCAGCTTTGTTCACCAGTTGGCGGCAAATTGCAGACGGAGTAGCCATCATTTTCAGCGCCCCGCGGTCCGAATCAAA
>JBAMCF010000070.1:0-68038 GCA_037075285.1 Drosophila lutescens | reverse complement strand
ACTTTCCTGCTGGGCTACCACAGGTTTCGAAGACAGAACTCGTCAGCATCGAAACGATCTGCCGCTGACAGCAATAAATACTAGGGCCCGTTAGTCAGTTAAATTCAGTCTACATGACTGTAGTTAGTTATATTCTTAAGACTTGATATACTTATTATACTTATGCCATTCTTTCATTCATTCAATCAAACTCAAAATTCAAGGGATTTAATTTGGTTAAATACAATTCAAATAAATTCATTCACAAAAAACAACAAAAATTCAAAATAATTCGTTGAACCAATTCATGCAGAAGTCCTATTATGTATATCCGAAAACGGGTAGGAAACGATTCTTTTTATGTTTTTAATACCTTCCAACGAAAAAAGAATACATATAATATATTGAATATATGGAATATAAAAAACAAATTAATTTGATAATTTCTTAACTAATTATTATAATTTAGCAATTTCTAGTACAAACAAGAGGAAATATGCTTTAATCACGTGGCGTTCACAGATAACTCTCAATGCTTGGAAATAATAGAAAAACCTCCCCGATGTGTGTTCAAGTTATTGACAGAGCAGTATCATATGCCAAAGAGTTCCGATTCAGCATATTTAAATAATATACCTCCGAGTTCGAGTTTCATCCAAATTATAAAAAGTTATGATCGTCGTCATTGGGAAACTGAGTTCGGAATAAAACACTACGCTGGTAGTGTAATTTACGTAGCGGATAGTTTGTCGAAAAAAATAGAATCAACAGATGTTCTGTTGATTACAGGTTGCAGCGAAGACATGTTTGTAAAGGATTTATCAAAATACCAGGGTAAATAAAATTGGAATATATTTTAAAATTTATTTTTTAAGAAAATATATATAATAAGAACTGTTTTTAAGGGGGTAGGGTCTTTGGCACCAAAAAATCGACTAACTTTGCGATTTTTTCTATAAAAACTGGTTGGATGGATTCAGTCAAACCTTTTGTATATTATTAAGTGTCATTAATATCCACTAATTTTTATAGCCGATACTATCGGCTAATATATCGGTGGCAAAGCGATTGCTGGAACACTATTAAAAAAAGGCGTTTTGCGGTGTTCACTGTACCTCCGCTAAAAATGATCGGATTTCCATTTTGTTTTTACAATTCGCTTAAAAATTCAAAAAAACCCGCCCCTGGGAAGCCCTTTTAAATTTTATTTTTTAAATTTTTTTCCGAAAGTCCAAAGTCAATCGGTTTTTCACCTAAAAAATTGACTTTCGGCTTAAAAATAAAAAATGTTAAAGTTAAAAAATAAAAAAAAACGCTTCCCAGGGGGCGGGTTTTTTAATGCGAAAAAAAAATATGCGACAAATTTGAAAACGATCGGTTGAGCCGTTTAGAAATGCCGATGAGCACGAGACTTTCAAAACGTGGTTTCGAAAAACACTTAAAGATGCACTTACGTACTAAGTCTTAGAGGTTAGGGTACTAGTTTTAGCATAACTTCTAAACTTTTTGTCCGATTGACTTACAACTTTTTTGTATAATCTTAAGATGTTAATCTACAAGAAAAAAAATTTAAAAAAAAAATCGAAATTTTTTTTTGCAAGACCCTTACCCCCCCTTAAACAAAAAAATCCTATCTCTTAAGATTTATAGTTTAAAGAGCTATATTTTAAAATAAAACCAAACTGAAGCAGCCTCATTTTAACCCAGGACTCCTGTGGGGCCTAAATTGCGCACTAAATCCGACATCTCCCCTCGGTGGCCCGAAACATCTTATAAAAACAATATTTGTGAAACAAATTAAATCCTCTTATATTCTTAACTTTTTACATTTTTTTTTTTGTGCATTCGTTTGACCCCATTCGACCACTTTTGATAACCTTTTACAATTTTGAAAAAGTGAAAACTATGAAAACTGTGCACATTTTCGGTTTTCTCAAAATTGGAAAATCTAAAAGTTGAATTTAACAAAACGTTTTTCTGCAAATTGTTTGACCCCCTTGACTACCGTTAGCAAGTACTTAAATACACAATGTTGTCCAAAGTAAATCTTAAAGAAATTGTGAAAAAATAACTCTAAAAAAAAAACTTTAAATAAAATAAACAAAAATTGCAAGTTTTTGAAACGACTGTAAACAAAATTCACAAGTATCCGCAATGTAAAACAAAACATTCCAATAGAGTAGAAAACAAGAGAGAACGCTATGATCGAGAATTTCGACTATCAGATACCCGTTACTCAAGATAGAGGGAGTGCGAGGGAGATGCAGATACGCAGTCGTCAGCACCATATAGTGGCCATTTCATTTTTTGCTCATAACTTTTGAATGGGATGTCCGATTTTACAATTTTCTTCTACATTTCGATAGCTATTAATAAACAGAACAAAATGGCATTTAAACTTTTACAAAATCTGTAAAGATGTGGGCGCCAGGCTTTTTAAAAGTCCCTTAAAGCGACTGTGTGCATACTAGCTTTTGTAGTTTCCGAGATCTCAGCGTTCATACAGACAGACGGAAAGACAGACAGCCAGACAGACAGACAACGGACAGACGGACAGAGGACAGAGGACAGAGGATCAGCTAGACAGAGGACAGACAGACATGGCTATATCGACTCGGCTAGTGACCCTGATCAATTATATCTTTATAGGATCGGAAACGCTTCCTTCTCCTTGTTACATACTTTTGCACCAATACAATATAACCTTTTACTCTACGAGTAACGGGTATAAAAACTATATCTAAATTTGAAATGAAACTTAAAAAATCAAATCTTTAAAAAGAATATAAACTAAATTCAATGGACTCACAAAATAAAACACAATGACAGAGAATGTGCAACGTCACTTCACTTCAATTCCTTGTGAAACAATCCAGAGAATAGTCACAGCACTGATCACACTTACGCACCAACACTTATGACACGGCACGAATTTCTGGTATCAAAGTGATAAATGAATATATCAATCACAAAACAAACTGGAAAATTTTGCAAGTCTTTAAAAAAATCTTATCAAGAGCTCAACTAATTGTTACGGCATGTTGCTTGCTTCAAAATTTAAAAGCTTGGGAGGATCCCAAGGAGTACTCTTATAGAGATAGATGCGGAGGCTGTGGGCGAGTCAAGGCCTGTAAATCGAGTTCAGGCCTTTCGGGAACGTCATCTCGACTATCCAAAATATTTAAGAAACACATTAAAAGACTTTGTAAACTCCGAAGCAAAAAAATTCCTTGGGAATAGACTCTATTCCGTGCTAAAAACTTGCAAATGCAATAAAGTATACAAAAATATTTATAAGATTTCTCCAATACTTTTATATTTGTTCTCTTTTTAAGTCCTCAGTAGCCATTTTTGCAATACAGCTGTCACAGCGAAATTTCACAGCTTGCGCAGCCTCTGGGGACATGGTTTTGTCGTGAAATGTTTCAGCTGTTATTTTTGTATAGAAATTTTCTTATCGCTCGTTCAAATTGCGCGCGTCTTTACTGAAGGTTCCTTAGAACACCAGAGGGCTGCATTAAAAATTTGAGCTTTAAGCGCCATCAGTTGAAGAAATTACGGAACCAAAATTTCCGTCAATGTCAAATTTGTGAAAATAGTCTCATTCTGTTCGGAACACTTTATTAGACATGGGTCGCTCGCAAAATTTTGAAAAAAATATTTTCTGAAGGCCTATACCGTTAACAGCCAAAGTAAGTTTCATACTGTTATTACCCCAGTACTGGGGCTATACTAGTTTAAAAAGTATGTTGACATATTGCAACGTTCCTCGAAGACTTTGCAATTGACTTCAAAATTATGTTGGAAAAGTTATAGCCAAAATAACAGCCTTTCCGATGATACCAGTCTCATTCCAATGTATCTTTATTTATAGCTGCTATGTCTAACCAAATTTTTCCTACTATTAGGCCCCCTTCTCCCTCCTACCCGAAAGTGAGGTAAGTTACCAAAGAACTGCTTGTTTTTTAGAGTGAAAAATTTGTCAACTTTGGAGGGGAATAACTTTTACAAAAAAATCTGATATGAAAAAATGTTTCATATTTGCAATAGTGGATGAATTACCTGTCGATTGATGTACCTTGCAACTAGGCCAAAATCGAACATTTTATTTATTGAACGTTTTTTGGCACCGTCCAAGATTACTGGTACTTTTTATACTAGTTACTCGTAGAGTAAAAGGTTATATTGTATTTGGGGAAAAGTATGTAATAGGTAGAAGGAAGCGTTTCTTATGTTCTTGAGCAGGAACGCCAGACAAGTCGATCTAGCCACGAGCACTGAGATCTCGGAAACTATAAGATTTAGATTCGTTAGCTTCCCATTCAGCGCAAGTATATCAAGCCGATGTGCCACGCCCACTCTAACGCCCACAAACCAGCTAGAATACAATTTTTAACTGAAATGTGTTTGTTTCGTCAATACCTTAAAAGTTTTAACGAAAATGTATTTGTTTCTTTAATACCTATCTATTGTCGAAAATAAAAGTGTGCCACGCCCAATCTAACGTCCACAAACCGCGAAAATCTGTACCTCCCACAATTTTGAAGCTAGAATAAAATTTGTAACTAAAATGTGTTTTAATATATATATATATGTGTTATAATAGTATCTAATTCTCTAAATTTAAGCATTTACATTTATATTAGGTTGTCAAAAAAGTCTTGCTAGTTGGCGCTGAAAGCGCGTGATTCTTGTTTTATTCGACGCATCTGGTCATATTATACCTTTTTGGAAAGCTCATTTCACGCGCTAAGACGTGTTTGATTGATTGTCTTTTCTTTTAAGTCGTTCGTGGAGCAAAATAAAGAGAAAATACGGCATATTTTACAGTACTACTTCGATAAATGCAAAAATGCATCTCAAGCCGCCAATAAAATTTGTGCAGTTTATGGACACGATACAGTTTTCATTTCCACTGCACAACGATGGTTTCAACGTTTTCGTTCTGGTGCAGAGGTGGTCAAAGAAGGAAGGCCTGTCGTAGAAAATTGCGATAAAACCGGCATAGTAGTAGCCGTAGCATCGGTCGAGAGCTTGGCTTAAGTCATCAAGCCGTTATAAACCATTTGAAGAAGCTTTGAGTCACTTAAAAGCTCGATGTAAAAAAAGAAAACAATAATATAATAAAAATACCGCAGGACTTTTTTGTCAACCCAATATGCATATATGTACACTTTTCCCTTTTTGTCAAAAGAAGTCTAGTTTAAAATTCCAGAAATCTGAGTAATTTGGTATTATATGGAACCAGTCCCCACAACCGCGTAAAAATGATCCTCGATGGACAGCGATTTCATAAGAACTCTCAAAACCATGGATGACGACATGTGTATTTATACCCGTTACTCGTAGAGTAAAAGGGTATATTGTATTCGTGCAAAAGTATGTAACATCTAGAAGGAAGCGTTTCCGACCCCATAAAGTATATATATTCTTGATCAGGATCACTAGCCGAGTCGATCTAGCCATGTCCGTCTGTCCGTCTGTCTGTCCGTCTGTCCGTCTGTCCGTCTGTCTGTCCGTCTGTCCGTCTGTCTGTCCGTCTGTATGAACGCTGAGATTTCGGAAACTATAAAAGCTAGAAGATTGGCGTTTTGCATGCAGATTCTAGGAGTTCCTACGCAGCGCAAGTTTGTTTTAAAAAAGTGCCACGCCCCCTCTAACGCCCACAATCGCTTATATACGATTTTAAAAATTTAAATAACTTTTACAAAAAAAATCTGATATGAAAAAATGTTTCATATTTGCAATAGTGGATGAATTACCTGTCGATTGATGTACCTTGCAACTAGGCCAAAATCGAACATTTTATTTATTGAACGTTTTTTGGCACCGTCCAAGATTACTGGTACTTTTTATACTAGTTACTCGTAGAGTAAAAGGTTATATTGTATTTGGGGAAAAGTATGTAATAGGTAGAAGGAAGCGTTTCTTATGTTCTTGAGCAGGAACGCCAGACAAGTCGATCTAGCCACGAGCACTGAGATCTCGGAAACTATAAGATTTAGATTCGTTAGCTTCCCATTCAGCGCAAGTATATCAAGCCGATGTGCCACGCCCACTCTAACGCCCACAAACCAGCTAGAATACAATTTTTAACTGAAATGTGTTTGTTTCGTCAATACCTTAAAAGTTTTAACGAAAATGTATTTGTTTCTTTAATACCTATCTATTGTCGAAAATAAAAGTGTGCCACGCCCAATCTAACGTCCACAAACCGCGAAAATCTGTACCACCCACAATTTTGAAGCTAGAATAAAATTTGTAACTAAAATGTGTTTTAATATATATATAAATGGGTTATAATAGTATCTAATTCTCTAAATTTAAGCATTTACATTTATATTAGGTTGTCAAAAAAGTCTTGCTAGTTGGCGCTGAAAGCGCGTGATTCTTGTTTTATTCGACGCATCTGGTCATATTATACCTTTTTGGAAAGCTCATTTCACGCGCTAAGACGTGTTTGATTGATTGTCTTTTCTTTTAAGTCGTTCGTCCGTCTGTCCGTCTGTCTGTCCGTCTGTCTGTCTGTATGAACGCTGAGATTTCGGAAACTATAAAAGCTAGAAGATTGGCGTTTTGCATGCAGATTCTAGGAGTTCCTACGCAGCGCAAGTTTGTTTTAAAAAAGTGCCGCGCCCCCTCTAACGCCCACAGTCGCTTAAATACGATTTTAACAAGAGAGAACGCTATAGTCGGGTGCACCGACAATCAGATACCCGTTACTCAGGTAAAGGGAGTGCGAGGGAGATGGAGATAGAAACTTTGAACACGCATAACTTTTTAACGAATGGTCCGATTTGAAAAATTTCTTCTACATTTCGATAGGTATTGATAAACACAATAAAACTGAATTTTTACTTTTCCGAAATATTGAAATTTTTAAAATCGTATATAAGCGATTGTGGGCGTTACAGGGGGCGTGGCACCCTTTTGAAACAAACATGCGCTGCGTAGGAACTCCAAGAATGTTCATGCCAAATACCAATCTTCTAGCTTTTATAGTTTCCGAGATCTCAGCGTTCATACAGACAGACAGACGGACAGACAGACGGACAGACAGACGGACAGACAGACGGACAGACAGACGGACAGACAGACGGACAGACGGACATGGCTAGATCGACTCGGCTAGTGATCCTGATCAAGAATATATATACTTTATGGGGTCGGAAACGCTTCCTTCTAGCTGTTACATACTTTTGCACGAATACAATATACCCTTTTACTCTACGAGTAACGGGTATAAAAATTTAAATATTTCGGAAAAGTAAAAATGCAGTTTTATTGTGTTTATCAATACCTATCGAAATGTAGAAGAAATTTTTTAAATCGGACCATTCGTTTAAAAGTTATGCGTGATCAAAGTTTCTATCTCCATCTCCCTTGCACTCCCTTTACCTGAGTAACGGGTATCTGATAGTCAGGGCACCCGACTATAACGTTCTCTCTTGTTTTATTATGATAATCCGAATTTTTTTTAAAGAATATGCCCAACAAAAAAATTTTTTTTCTATTATTTTTTTTTCTAAAAAAATTATTGAAGTTCCCAAACATTTTTATTAAGTGAAATCGAATTTTTGTAATATTTCCTTTATAATTCCTAACAAAAATACCAAAACCATTTATAGCAAGGTAATTATTGTCAAATGATGATGTAAAATCATTTAAACTAAATAATATTTAATAAGAAAGATAATTGCATAATGTTTTTCTTAATATTTATCGAATTTAACATTGACCATACAAAAATAAGAAAATTGTACTATTCGCTACTGCATACAAATCAAAAATGAAAAAACTGAGGTTATTTGAGAAAAATGCAAATTGCTCCAATAGTGCGGAAAAGTGCAGAATGCGACTAACACCTATGGATTCTGTATTGACAAGGCTACAACATTGACTTGGTCGCACGTTAAACTAATCTAAACTTATATTCCAAAATCCTATCCAAAGTTGAAAATTGTTTATAAACACGCACAATTTAAACATATAGTCCAAACCTGGTGAATATATATTCTAAAGTTGGATTGTTTATTTATTGTTTTGTACGCGAATAAAAACAAATCAAAGTTCACCACAAAAACTATGCGAACTTAGCTTGTGCGTTTTCGTAAACAATAGCTGACTTTGCAGCTGTTATTTTAACATAACACTGTTAAATATTAACATTTCAAGTATAAGGCATAACAGTTTGATGTTTTGTTAGTACTTTCTAATTATTTTATTTCCCAATTGGAACACTTTAAAAAAATTACTTAATGCCAGTAAAAGTGGACTTTTACCCCATAGTGCACTGCTATAAAACAAGAACAAGGAAGCTAGCTTCGGCCATCCGAAGCTTATATACCCTTGCAAATCATTTCTATTATTTTACAAATCGAAAAATGTTAAAATTCGTATTATGTTGACATTATTTTTTCTATCTTTCCTATGGCAGAGATATAATACAGTCATCCGATTTTTGTTAAATTTAATTCGAAACTCAGTAATATTAAAAAACAGTCATGCCCTATAGTGGAAGAGAATACAATAAAAACCAAAGATGCTATAATTTATTTTCTATTATTTTCGCATTAATTTTCCAAGTTACAGCAAAGAAACAAAAAGTAAAAATTCCTATTTTTACCAAAAATCGTTATCCCGAATTTTTACTCTTTTCGGCGTAGGACCATTTTTGGCCAAATTGCAGTCAAAAAACCAAAAGTGAAAATTCCGTTTTTTACCAAAAACCGCGATCCCGAATTTTTACTCTTTTTGGCGTAGGACCATTTTTGGCCAAGTTACAGCCAAAAATTGAACATTTCTATTTTCGCTGCCAAACTATGGCAGCTATATGTTATAGTCGTCAGATTTTTTTCAAATTTTATCCGAAATTCAGAAGTACATAAAAATAATATTCCTAAGAGGGGAAGGTAAAATATCAAAAAACACCGAAGCTATAATTTTGTTCCCTTATTTTAACGATTATTCCTATGGGAGCTATAGGATATAGTTGTCTGATCCGGCTGGTTCCGACTTATATACTACCTGCAATAGAAATACAACTTTTGGGAAAGTTTCAACCCGATAGCTTCAAAACTGCGAGACTAGTTTGCGTAGAAACGGACAGACAGCCGGACAGACGGACAGACGGACGGGCAGACGGACGGACAGACGGACGGGCAGACGGACATGGCTAGATCGACTCGTCTAGTGATGCTGATAAAGAATATATATACTTTATAGGGTCGGAAACGTCTGCTTCACTGAAATCATAATACCCTCTCCAAGGGTATAAAAACAACGAGTATACATTTTTAAAAAAAAAATTTTTTATTGGATAGCCTTAACATTGCGGCTTATGTATGAAACACCATTTGGTTCATATGGCTGCTTCGGCTAGCTTTACAGTAGCCCATTCAGTCAACCCAATTTTTAAACACATTTTCGATGGAATGACCCTCAATGGCCCTGATGGCGACTTCAATCTCGTGCTTTAAGTCGTCAATCGTCTCTGGGTGGTTGGCGTAACACTTATTCTTGACGGCACCTCACAAAAAATAGTCCATTGGGGTCAAATCGCAGCTGCGAGGCGGCCAGTTGACATCGCCGTTTCGGCTGATTATGCGATTTTCGAACGAACAGCGTAAAATATCGATTGTGACGTTGGCTGTGTGGCACGTAGCGCCCAAATGCGACAGTTTTGCTAATTAACATAACCACCGAGGTGAAAATGGGCCTCATCAGAAAACACGATTTTTGTGTTTAAAAATAGGGTCGACTGAATGGGCTAATAGCCCATTTTTTAATCTATTAAAAAACTACTATTATTTTAGATAATAACAAATAGTTACAAATATTTTAGATAATCATTTAATTACAATTATTTATTTAACCCTCCATTAAATAAAAAAATATTAAAAAACAAGAAAGGAAGCTAGCTTCGGCCAGCCGAAGCTTATATACCCTTGCAGATCATTCCTATTAATTTACAAATCGCAAAAATGTTAAATTTCCTATTATTTCTCTTATTTCCGATCGTTCCTATGGCAGCTATATGATGTAGTAGTTCGATTTTGATAAAATTAAAATCGAAATTCGGAAATATTTAAAAAGAGTCATATCCCAGAGTAGAAGAGAATACAATAAAAACCAACGAAGCAATAATTTATTTCCTATTATATTCCCATTAATTTTCCGATCGTTCCTATGGCAGCTATATGATATAGTCGTCCGATTTTGATAAAAATTTATTCGAAATTCAGAATTAGATACAAAATGGTATTTCCAAAAGTAGGAGGTGATATGTTCAAAAACACCCAAGATATAATTTTTTTTACATTTTTTTCCCGACTATTTCTATGGGAGCTATATGATATAGTTGTCCGATCCGGCTCGTTCCGACTTATATACTACCTGCAATAGATATAAGACTTTTGGGAAAGTTTTAGCCCGATAGCTTTAAAACTGAGATACTAGTTTGCGTAGAAACAGACGGACAGACGGACATGGCTAGATCGACTCGTCTAGTGATGCTGATCAAGAATATATATACTTTATGGGGTCGGAAACGTCTCCTTCACTGCGTTGCAAACTTCTGACTGAAATCATAATACCCTCTGCAAGGGTATAATAATTATTTAAATATGTTAGATAAAATACAAATTACAAAAAAAATTGTTTTGTTAAATTTTATAACCTTTTATTTTTATTGAATACATTTTTTTAAAAAATTAAAAAAAAAATATTTAAAAATGTTAAATGTTGTAGCAGCCTTGTTAATATTTATACACACATTATATATAGTAGTAGCCCTAAGCAACCCTATCTGTAAATATATACCTTTAGTAGCCCTAAGCATCTCTGTAAATACACACACA
Organism: Drosophila lutescens; assembly: GCA_037075285.1. Taxonomy (NCBI): domain Eukaryota; kingdom Metazoa; phylum Arthropoda; class Insecta; order Diptera; family Drosophilidae; genus Drosophila; species Drosophila lutescens. Next base: position 57,200 of record JBAMCF010000070.1, on the reverse strand, counting down.
CACACATACACTGCCTGTTAATTATATGTATACACTCTGTTAAAGTTCCTAGCTGTTAAGACAATGTTAGCAAATGAGAGAATAAATGGGAGAGAGGCAGTCTTCAGAGTGATCCCGACCTGAACTGGTGCGTGTTTTACTCTGCTACAATATCAGAAGTGGGCGCAAAACCTCGTGCCATAAAAAACCATTCACATCTCGACTAAAGTGAACAAAAACTAAACATTTAAAATGGACCCGATAAACGCAAATGACTATACGTGCAACCAACTACGCGAGTGGTGTAAAGTTTTAAACCTGGTTACTCACGGGAATAAAAGCACATTAGCTGCACGGCTGAACGAAGTTCCCTTTCGTGGAAGATGCCCTGCCGAGCAGCAACAACAACGGCAAAACGAAGCGGACAATGCGCAGAATGTTCTGGAAACAGTCAATGAGGCAAACGAAGAAGCGAACGAGGAACAAGAAGGAGAGTCAAACGACGAGCAAGAAGCTGCAAGATCAAACGAAGAAGCAAACGACGAGGAAGAAGCAGAGAAATCAAACGGAGAAGCGGATAACGAAAGAGAAGAAGAAGAGTCAAACGAAGCGGCGAACGGCGAGCAAAGGAAAGGAAAATCGAACGAGAAGATAAACAGCGAGCAAAATAACGGAAAAACGAACGAGAAGATAAACGACGAGCAACAGAAAGAGAAATTAAATAAGAAGACAAACGACGAGCCAGAAAAAGAAAAGGCAAATAACGACGAGAAACTTAAAATGATTTTGCAAAACGAAAACGATTTTCAAAGAGCGAAAATGCAATTAATGGCCAGAGAGTTGGAATTAATGCATTTCGAAAGAGAGTTGCTGCAAAGAGAGAACGATTTGTTGAGAGTGGCTAATGGAGCGGATTCACGAAAAGTTTCAAAAGATGATGAAATTTCATTCCAAAACATAAAAGAAATGCTGCCGGACTTCGACGGCCAAACGAGTGTTAGTGTGTGGCATGCACATATAAACGTGCTAAAAACTACGTACGCATTGAATGAAAATAAACTTCGATCCCTTATATTCAGCAAGCTAAAGGGTGATGCACAAGCCTGGGTGTACTCAAAACCAGAGTTTGCAAACGAGAAGATTGATACCCTGTTGATGTCGATGGAAAAGGCGTTTCTTCCAAAGGAGAGCGCCATTATTTTGCGCAAGAAGTTTGAAACGCGCAGATGGCAAACAAATGAATCGTTCTCGGCGTATTTTAACAGTAAAGTTATACTATCTAACGGACTTCAGATGTCAGAGCGCGAGTTGGTTGATTATATCATCCATGGTATACCAGATCGTCAAATCCGTACAAGTGCCAACATGATGTGCTTTAAAATGAAGGATGACCTGTTGTCGGCACTACTACACGTCAATTTAGTTGCTCGAAAGACCGGAGGAGCAATTAACAGCGCTGAAAAAGTGGAGAAGGAAACCTTCCGGTGCTACAATTGTAATTGTTTGGGGCACATCGCCTCAGATTGCCGGAAGCCAAGACGAGAAGTTGGAGCCTGCTTTGTGTGCGGAAAGATGGGTCACCTTGCCGCAGCCTGTGACCAAAACAAGAAGACATCAGCCCCAGCTACCCGCAAAGAGGATTACGTAAGATATTTAAGTATAGAAATAGAGGGTAGCGTTAATGAATCGTTTTTTATAGAATGCCTGTTAGACTCAGGAAGTCCAATCAGTTTTATTAAAAGATCCTATGTTCCGGCTAGCGTAAACTTGAAGCCAGCGCCTCCAGCCACGTATATTGGTTTGAATTCCAGTAAATTAATTATCTTTGGAAAGATTTTTGTGTTCATTACAATTTATAATAAAAGAATAAGACTTGAAATGTTAGTTGTACAGGATGATTCTATGAATGAAAGGGTAATATTGGGTAGGGACTTTTTAAATGCGAGCGGCGCTTCCATTGTATGGAATGAAGATGAGTCAGGCCTAACTAACGAGAGTACAAACGAGAGTACAAACGAAAGTACAAACGAAAGTACAAACGAGAATACAAGTATAAATGATTCAAATGATATGGATAAGTCAGATTGTAGGAACGAATTTTTTGGGAAAATTTGTATGATTGAATATGAGTCTAATGAAGAGAACGCCAATGTGGGGATAAACTTAAACATAAATGATAGAATTACTTTTGAAAATTTGTTTCGCAAATATTACACTGAAGCTGTTCGACCAATAGTGCCGGAAACAAGGTGCGAAATGAAAATAACGATCAATGATGCGAAGCCATTTAGCTGCAGTCCCAGACGCCTTTCTTATGCGGAAAAGAATGAGTTGCAAAAGATTTTGGATGAGTACATTGTTAAAGGGTATATTAGACCAAGCGAATCTGAATTCGTGTCACCAATAGTGTTAGTGAAGAAGGCGTCGGGCGAACTTAGAATGTGTATTGATTTCAGAAAGTTAAATAAGTTAACAGCAAAAGACAGTTATCCAATTCCTTTGATAGATGACCTACTGGATCAAATGACAGACAAACAATGGTTTACAAAGCTAGACTTAAAGAATGGGTTTTACCATGTTTTTATGCAAGATGAGTCGGTGAAGTTTACTTCGTTTACAACACCTTTAGGCCAATTCGAGTTCCTAAGGATGCCATTTGGGCTGAAAAACGCGCCGTCTACGTTCCAAAGGTTTATAAATAAAATTTTTAGTGACCTGATAAAAGAAGCAAAGGTTATCGTGTACTTAGATGACATAATGATTGCGACAAAAGATATAAAGAGCCATATAGAAATCCTAAAAGAAGTATTTGATAGACTAACAAGAAATAATTTAGAACTGAGGCTAAGTAAGTGTGAGTTTTTTCAAACGGAAGTTAAATATCTAGGGTATACTGTTAATGGGTACGGCATCAAAGCAGATGGAAAGGGCATAGCAGCGGTTAAAAATTTCCCTGTTCCATCGAAAACTAGTGAGGTACAAAGCTTTTTAGGACTTTGCTCATACTTTCGCAGGTTTATCAAAGACTTTTCTATAGTTGCGAAACCATTATACGACGTGACGAAGAAAACGACAAATTTTCGGTTTGGGGAACTAGAACTAAAAACGTTTGAAGTTCTAAAAGAGAAATTAATAGATTCCCCCATACTTGCTTTATACAACCCAGCGGATGAGACAGAGCTCCACTGCGACGCGAGTTCAATAGGTTTCGGTTCAATCTTGATGCAAAAGAAAAAAGATGGGCGGTTTCACCCGGTGTTTTATTTTTCCAAGCGCACTACGGACGCTGAGTCGAGGTATCACAGCTTCGAGCTGGAAACGCTAGCAATAATTTATTCACTCAAACGTTTTAGGGTATATCTTCACGGTAAAAGTTTTAAGATTGTCACGGATTGCAATTCTCTTACACTTACGTTGACAAAGAAGGAAATAAACCCCAGAATAGCACGATGGGCCTTAGAGCTGGAAAACTATGACTATATACTGGAACATAGATCTGGGGTAAGAATGCAACACGTAGATGCCCTCAGCAGATGCACTAATATAATGGTGGTGGATACAAATTCGTTCGAAGAAAATTTGATTATATGCCAGGGTAAGGATGAGAATATTGTCAAGGTTAAAAAACTCCTAGAAGAGAATGAACACAAACTGTACGAAATGCGAAATGGAATTATTTATCGGAAATATCATGACTCTTTATTATTTTATGTCCCAAAAGATATGGAAACGCACGTACTCTTTAAATACCATAATGGCCTCGGACATGTAGGTGTCGACAAAGTCTTGGAAGTTGTTTTGAAAACATATTGGTTTCCAAAGTTAAAGGAAAAGATAGGACAACATATTAAAAATTGCTTAGAATGTATTGCATTTACGGCGAAGGGCAAGCACGAAGGCTTTTTACATAACATTCAGAAGCCAACAAAACCTTTTGAACAGTTACATATTGATCATCTAGGCCCAGTTACAACCAAAGATAAAAAGTCAAGACATATTTTAGTAATCGTTGATAGCTGCACAAAGTTTGTAAGATTATACTGTACAAAAACCACAAAATCCACTGAAGCGATAACGGCACTGGAAAACTATAGCAGATCATATAGTACCCCTAAATGTATAGTGTCTGATCGAGGATCCTGTTTTACCTCTTCAGAATTTTCAAATTTTCTAAGGACTCGAAATATAGCTCATACACAAATAGCAACAGGTTCGCCTGAGGCGAATGGACAGGTAGAGAGAATAAACCGAAGCATTAGTCCAATGCTTGCAAAATTGTCAGATTCAGAGCCGAGCTGGAGCTTTGATAAAGTACTGGGAGAAATTGAGTTTGCAATAAATAATACAGTTCATAGAATGATTAATCAACATCCAAGTGTAATGTTATTCGGAGTTGGCCAAAGAGGTAGTTTAGTTGATTGCCTTAAAGAAAATTTGCGAGAGGGACAAAAGGAAAGCAGAACAATTGAAAGTATAAGAGAAGACGCTCGCGAAAGGGAAGCTCAGTTACAAAACTATAATGAGACGACGAAAAACAGCAAACGATTGAAGGCAACACTATATGAGGAAGGAGATTATGTTGTAGTAAAAAATTTTGATTGTCACACAGGAGTTTCAAAGAAACTTGTTCCGAAGTTCAAAGGACCTTTTGAGGTAGTCAAGGTTTTAGGAAATGATCGGTACGTTGTTAAAGATGTTGAGGGATTTCAACAATCAAGAATCCCATACTCTGGCGTTTGGGCAGCAGCTAATATGAAACCTTGGTTCGGCTGGTCGAAAGGTGAAGAAAATGATGAGACAAATGTGGATAGTGAAGAAAATGATGAGGAAAATGATTGTGAAGAAAATAATGATGAGGAAAATGATTGTGAAGAAAATAATGAAACAAATGATAAAGATAACAGAGCAAATGAAAATAAAATAACTGTAAAGGAAAATAAAGGCATTAGAAAGGACAAAGATAGTGATCGAAATAAATTAGTTAAAGTTTACAATACTAGAAGTAAGACCAAAATAAAAGATTATTGACGTAGTTCTAACTATACCAGGATCAGGGGATCCTTGTCGGTCAGGATGGCCGAGTTGTAGCAGCCTTGTTAATATTTATACACACATTATATATAGTAGTAGCCCTAAGCAACCCTATCTGTAAATATATACCTTTAGTAGCCCTAAGCATCTCTGTAAATACACACACACACACATACACTGCCTGTTAATTATATGTATACACTCTGTTAAAGTTCCTAGCTGTTAAGACAATGTTAGCAAATGAGAGAATAAATGGGAGAGAGGCAGTCTTCAGAGTGATCCCGACCTGAACTGGTGCGTGTTTTACTCTGCTACAATGTTAATAAATAAAAATTTTTTAAAATTATTGTTTATTTAATGGAGGGTTAAATAAATAATTGTCCGTTCTCCAGTCCTTGAGATTATATAGACTCTGTGATTTTCCTCAATTTTTGTGTAAAATCTCTAGTACTGCCGTTTCATTTTTTAACCAAGTTTAGCCTAACTGTCGTGTTTGTGCTTGTCAATTTGGTAGTTTTCCTTTAAACTGGGCATTTATATTACTAATTTAACAATATAAACCATTTTCTAATTCAACCTGTGCATTGTATGGTTATTTCCACTCTCTTGTGCATACGTTTCCATTGGTCAATTGTAACTCTTTTTTGTGTTTTGTGTGTTTACAATTGGATTTTTGATCCCAGTGTCAAATTGAGTTAAATATTTATAATTTTTTCAATTTCTTTTCGTTTTTTATTACAAATTTAATTTAATTAATTAGAAAAATGGCTTTATTCTGCTTACTGATCTACCTACTGATCTTTATACCCGTTACTCATAGAGTAGAAGGAAGCGTTTCCGACCCTATAAAGTATATTATTATTATTATTATTTATTTATCTTCATAGCGCGAAAGTAACCAATTTAACTTAAATATAAAGCACTAGTCACAAAACACAGTTTACAATCTTACAGAGAGTTTTACAAAATTACTTAAACATAATTGTAAGTTTTGATTATTTATAAGTAATGATTATCCATAATAAAATTTTGAAGTTTTATCTATAACACCAGTTTACAAAAAAAAAATCGATGAAATATACCATGAATGAAACCTTTGTTTTCCGGTAAGGTACGTCTTCCTGATTAATAAAATGGCACTTAAAAGTTTTTTTATGGATCAAATTTTTTTTTATGTGTAAAAAACGTTTATGACACTTTTTTAATTTCAACCATAAATGAAACTGGTGTAATTAGTTCTTTCATTTATAATTAGTTGTGTGTGGTTGTGGGTTAGTTATTTTTAAACATTAATAATAATTCTTTTCAAAACTGTCTAGCACTTCTTGTATTCTCTAAGCTGTGTGGTAAATTATTCCAAAGCTTACCAGCCCATGCAAAGAAGTGATTTTCACTTGAGGAATAGTGGATTCTTGTTGGAATTATATTGTTCGTTCTGGTTGAATGTGCAAAGTTGAGAAACGAAAACAAGTAATTCGTTTCCTTTCTCGTGACAATTTTGTGAAGGAGATTCAGTGTTCTAAATTCGACTAATGTGGAAAGTCTACTCCAAAGATCTGTTTAGCATGACTTGAAATTGAATCGTGTGGTTTAATATTGAAAATAAATCTTGCTATACTGTTGAACGCTACGGTTAATTTATTCCTACTTATTGAGTCACATTTTCCAAATATTTCAACGCAGTATAATAATGAAGGGATTATAATCGACTTTGCTAATACCATTTTACTATGGGTTGGTACTCTGGATCACTTTTATTTGCCGTAGTTGACAATACGTCTTACCAACTATATAGTTAATATGGTTGGACCACGAGAGAGTGCTGTTAAACACAATTCCGAGGTTATTAGCTCGATTTACGTATTCAACCTCATCAGTATTAACCTTGAGCCTTTGCAATGGTGCGTTTATTTCTTTTTTTTTAAATAAACAAACATTTGGATTTCTTTGCATTTATTTGAAGTCCGTTATTCCTCGCCCAATTGCTTACTAGTTTAAGTTCACTATTACTGACATCAATACATTCAGATATACAGCTATATGGACGACTCACATACATTTGCATATCGTCAGCATACATCTGGACTTCACAATTAGACAAGACATTTGGAAGATCATTCAAATATATTGAAAACAGTAATGGTCCAAGGACCGACCCTTGGGGGACTCCACGCTTAGGAAATAAAAAGTCTGAGGTCTCAGACTCCGTTACAACACATTGGGATCGTCCCATCAGGTATGTTCTCACCAAAGTTGTAGCTGGGCTTGAAAAATTATATAGTTTTTCTAACTTAGTGCATAGAATAAAATGATCGACATTGTCGAAAGAGTATAGATATCGGTCTATATTCACCCTTTATTTTTGGTATGGGAAGTACTTTGGCTGTCTTCCAGCATTTTGGAAATGTAGAAGATGTTATTGCTGTATTAAAAATGTATGTTATGTATGGGAGTAGCCTGGCGACAAGAATTAGTAAAAAATTTGGATGTATATTATCGAGACCTATTTCACTTGATTTTATATTTAACAAGGACTGCAGGACATCACACTGACTCACACAAACAAAACTAAAGCTACAATATTTTACATTTAAGAATGTTTTCAGGTACGGATTGTTAGTTTGATCAGGTACTAATTCATTGGCATTAATATGGCAAGCTGTCTCTTGTTGTTGTTTTCCTACTCCAATACTTTTTATGTTCTTCCAGAATTCTTTACCAGATGACACATTATTGAATTACTGTTGTTAGAATTTCCTTTTAGCTAACCAGTATGACTTATTGACCTTTATTCTCAAGGAACTGTATTGCTTGTGTAAGTATTCTGTTTTATAGCGTTTCCACTTTCTATAGGCCCTATCAAACGCATTTATGGTATTTTTTATCTCCATGCTAATCCATGGGTTCTCATTCGGCCTAATTCTTTTTGTTCTGAGTGGTACGTACATATTTGGTGTATAGAAGCTCAATATTATTGTTGATGCGGTTATTCCACTACATTGTTCGGTTCATTCATTAGAGCATTTTTTTTCTCAGCCTATACGATTTTACGTAGGTGCGAGCAAGACAGATATATGTCAGGTGCAATGAGCAAAATTGTAAAAACCGTTGGGCACTTCAGGTATTTTTTTTGGTATTTTAAAGTATCTCCATACGGTACTACCTGGGCCGATGAGCAATGAGCAAAATTGAATCTAAAAAGTACAATTTTGATCATTCATTAGAGCTACTGTGAAATGGGATCAATAACAAAAATTGATTTGATGCTTTTTGGTTGAATTGTCAAACCTTTTGCGACTAATTAGGTCCTATAAACAAATTAGAACAACACAAAAATTATTTTAATGGCCTAATTTCTCCGTTGCCAACTAAAAATAACGCTCATATTTCTAAATAAATTTCTAAAAATTTATATAAAATTGACTTTATAAAAATTAATGCCGGCTATGATTAAATTAAAAAGAATTACATATGTACTGTAACGAACTGTTTTTTTGTTGTCTGCTCGCTACGAGATTCGTGCGGCTAGCTCAGAGAAGTTGTGTGTTCGTCTCACCAAATTTATATAAACGTGACCGCCCAGTAGATCAGTGAGAAAGCACAGAATTCACGGGTTCGAATTGGGTTTATTGCGGGCGTAATTACAGCGGCTTGATGGCTCGGTTGGCCTTGGTATCGCCACTCGTGGTGCTCGGTGTCTCCTGATGATGTTCGTCTCTGCACGTCGGTGCGTCTCGTTGGGTCTCTCTAGGACAGCGCCTGAAAATATCAACCGGCCTACTGCTCGCCCTTTCTGGCTCGTAACACTCGGGGCTTGGACACACGCCAGGACCTGTTCGATTCCCACTTATCGGACTGGGCTTACGCCGGGACACGCCAAATTAGTGTTGGATACAAGGCACCTTGGGTCTAGACGGCTCTCGCCCCGAGCTTACGATATCTTGTCGCAGGACTTCGCTGCTCCACTCTGATAGACACGCCAGGCGTAATGCTAGGATCAAATCGTAACAGGAGTAGAAACAGTTCGCCTTGACTTAGCCGTGTGATGCCCTCTGGACCTCAGCTACCTGTGTCTCAATTCGGAGATTCCTGATGATCCAATCCCGAACGTCTCGACGTAGCGAGCTTGCTCCTTGTAGGCTCCCACGGCGCTGCTTCCGACGACTTGGCTTGTGTCTTACTTGTAGATTACTTGGCACTGGTTGACTGACTTGTTCACTTTGAAATCTTGGCTGATCTTGCCGAATTGACTCCTCGTGATCGACTGATCCAGCTGCCAGCGCCCGGCGGCTTTATATAGGGCCTCCGGGAACCGTTATTTCCCTTTTGTGGCCTGTCCGCGGCATCTCTCCAATCCAGGTCCAAAGTCCGCGATTCCTGCTTGACCAACTTATCCTTCACGCACGGCCTCCAGTGGTGGTTCTGCGTGTCGCTGCCGTACCGCTGATTACAATGGTGCATGTGGCACGCCTGGGTGCCGCTCCTTTATTGAGATGTGGCACTTGTTCTCCGGGTCCAAAGTCCACGGCGGAGTCCAAAGTACGGAGCCGTTCCGTTATTTCCTTTGCACCCGGCACTCTCGCTCTGCCAGATAAGTCTCCGCTCTCTCTCTCTCTCTCTCTGCACCCTTGTTCTCCGACTCTCACTCTCCGAACTCTCTTCATCTGAATGTCTCCACTCTCTCACTCTCTAAACTCTTATTCTCCACACTCTCATTCTCCACACTCTCTTTTCGCCGCGCCGCTACTACGCTAATTCGCCGCGTAACTGGCATGCGGCCGGCTATCCGTTATTCTTGCTGCTGTTATTTTTGGGGAGTTATTCAACTCCTCACATTCCCCCCTTACTTCGGGAAATTTTAAATTTGGCTCCGACTCTCCGGCGTTTCCTTGCATTTTCTAGCTTTCGAGTCCTTGCAATGTTCTGCTCGTTCCCTCGGCGCTCCCTCGTTGCTTCCCTCCACGCTCCCTCTACGCTTTCAACTCCGTGAGTTTCTACGGCGCCGGTCGTCCTATTGCAGCAATTATCAAAAACTCCCGCGCCGATCCTCGATCTGGTCACCCTGGGCACCGATACCCATCGGCTATCGATAACCCAGCGGGCCCTCCGTTTGAATTATCCGCGACGATCTTCTATCTGGTCCCACTGGATACCGATATTTAACAGATATCGATATCGCTGGGGCGGCGTTGCCACCTGATCGCTGCGATTATTCCCATGAACGATGTTTCCATTTTTCTTTGTGCCCATCGATCGCACTATCGTTACGTGCCAATCGACCGCCTATCGAGGCGCCCTAGTTCATGATGATGAAGCTGAATTCCTTGGTAAGTTCTTTCACCTTTCTTTCCCTTTTTCTTCTCTCTAATCTTTTTCTTTTCTTCTCTCTTCCTTGCCCTGGACATGTCCTCAGCGGATCAGGCTTTGCTCCATGTTGGCAATGCCCGCGAGAGTAGGAACGGAAGATGTTTCCACGTATGGCAGCTGCCACAAGCAACAGGTGAGTATTTGGCAATGTTGTTCCCTTTTTTTTCTGAAGCTAACCTTTTGTTTTTATTTCAGGTTGCTGCCACCCTATGTATGCCCCTGCTTTGTCTTTCAGCCGACTTTCGTGCGTGCTTTCGTGTTGGTTACCCCTTTGTAAACACTCGGTTTCGTTTATTTGTTTTCGCCGTGTTTTATTGCCGGAAAACCCGAATACCCTTGGCACGTCGCACCCGGTATGCCCGCATCGTCTGCCGCCCTTCCTCCGCGCTATGTCCACCGCGAGCTCCCCCGTGATCCCCTCGGGCCACTCATCCGGGACGACCTCATGCCACTCTCCGCCTGTGGGCGCTGACACTTGCCGCATCAGCATCGGTCGCTTCACCGCTGTTGCCGCCACTGGTGCCGAGTGCTGGCGTTGCAGCCTGGGTCTGCCGCTTGTAACGGGCTCGGGCCACACCCAGGGCCCTTTCTCCAGCCGACCGTCTCGCTCCGTCGCGACCTCCACCTCCGTTGGCGACGACGTTTCCTTCGGCGTTGATGGACCCGTGCTCGGCGTCGGCGTTGGCGGCATCCAGACTTCCGGCCGGCCTCTTCGGGTCCTCCTTCCAAATCCGCGTTTCCGTTGGCGGCTCGTCGACCTCCACGGGTCCCTCCGGCCAGGTCCACACGACCGACTGCTGCCTCCACCGCACGCCCTTCGCCGTGAAACCCCGCATGCTGTGGCTGACGTGGGCCATCGGGATGTCCGTCCGAACGAACTGTGCCTCTGGCTCGGGCTGCGGCTGCCGCTGTGGCTGCTCGGGCTGCGGCTGCTGCTGCGGCGGCTCGGGCTGCGGGTGCTGCTGCTCAAACCGGGGTGTGGGCGGTCGCGCTGGCCTCCATTTCCCCGCCTCCTCCATAGCCTCGGAGACGTCATCCGTCGGTGCGCCTTGCTCCCATGCCCCTTCGTATCGGGGCGTTGGGGGCACCTCCGGGATCCAGCGCGGTGGCGACGGGATCCACGACTCCTCGGCGTCGATCGACGTCGGGCCGCGTTCTTCCGGCGGGGTCATAGGAACCGCTTGTGGGGTCTCCCACAACTGGCGTTCCTCCTCCTCCGCCCTCTTCAGCAGACGCTCGACTTCGGCCTGCGCCTGCAGCTGCCGTCGGTAAGCCCGTTTGGCTTCCTGTCGCTGGATTTGCCGTCGGACCTCTTCCTCCGTTCGCCGTTCGTCCTGCTGCCGCTGCTCTTCCTGCTGCTGCTGCTCGTCCATCTCCGCCTTCATCCTCGGCTGGTGTTCCAACGTGGCCTGGATGACAGCCTCGGCATGGCCTACTAGGGCCGCCACTTTGGTCTTCGGCTGGGACTTCCTCCGCCTAGCGTGACCCACAACCCCGGACGGAATATGGTCCCGGGTTTGGTCCATCGCGTTGTGGAGGCGCCACTCCCTCGCATCCTCTTTTTCCTCGTCGATGATCTCCACATCGCTATCGGAGCTGACCATGGACTCCGGCATGGGGTAGGCCGACGGATGGTCGACCATCCTTGCCCCGGGCTGGATCCTTTTGGTTGCTGGGCAGCCATCCTCCTACCCGCTTCCGACCGTGTAACCCTTGAGCTCATGATGTTTTTTTCGAATGCCAGACCGTCGCTTGGTCCGACGAAACCTCGGTTTCGAGCCGTCCTCTATGTTTGTTCCCGTTATTTTTCCTAGGCGCCCAATTGCTCTTACGGTACAGCTCTCTTTGCTGTGCCGTCTTCCCTCTTTCTTCGTCAAAGCAAACGACTTGGTTTGATTTCAGTTCTTCACGAGACCTCGGCCGCCGCGGTTCTGGGATCTTTTGGGTTTTTGTTTTGACGTGTATCTGTATATCCTTGGTGTTGTGTCCTCGCTGGTAGATTCCTGTTGGCGTATCCTTGTGGTATCCTTGTTGCCTGGCGTATTTTGGACGACTCTCGCTTAGGACTGACGCATAATCCAATTGCCTCGCAATATCCTTGATGTAATCCCCGTGCCGTATCCTTGTGACTATATCCTTGTTGCCTGGCGTGTTTTGGATGACTCTCGCTTAGGCCTGACGCATAATCCAGTTGCCTCGCCATATCCTTGATGTTATCTCTGTTCCGTATCCTTGTGGCTGCATCCTTGTTGCCTGGCGTATTTTGGATGACTCTCGCTTAGGCCTGACGCATAATCCAGTTGCCTCGCAATATCATTGATGTTGTCCTTGTTTGTAGATCCTTGTTGGTGTATCCTTGTGGTATCTTTGTGGCATCCTCGGCGAGTCCTTGGAGTTATCTCGTAGTATCCTTGGAGAGTCCTTGATGTTGTTGTTTCTCAGTTGCGTCTGCCTGATGCTGTTGCTCGCTTGTGTCTTGTGTCGCTTGGTCCGTTCTTTCTTTGTGTTTACGTTCCGTATTTTGCAGATCACTGGTGAGACGAAATCTACGACCTGGTAGGGCCCGTCGTACCTAGGTGCCAATTTTGCGGCAAACCCTTCTGCAGCTTTTGACAGGTGGTGTTCCTTGGCCCAGACTACGTCGCCCACCGCTACCGTTCATTGCCTCCTCCGTAGGTTGTAATACCTAGCCTGGTCCTGGGAGGCCTTCTCCAGATTCTTTTAGTTTCTGCGCGTTTTCATCCGGAGTTTGCGTGGCTCGTCCGGTGCCTAAGGTTTCTTTGTCGTATAGGGCGCTCGGTAGTCGTGGCTCTCTGCCTTGGGTAAGAAACGATGGGGTGTATTCAGTGGATTCCGATATGCTTGAGTTGACGGCCAGCATGATCTCCGGCCATTTTTCGTCCCATGTTCTCTGATCTCGTCCTGCGAACTGACCAATCAGCGTTTTTACCGTCCTATTTGCCCGCTTCGTCGGGTTTTCTTGCGGCGTATAGGGGGCGGTGAATTGCTGTCTGATACCCATCACCGCCAGAAAATTTTTGAAAATGCGACTCGCAAACTGTACTCCGTTGTCCGTTTTAACCACCTTTGGGGCCCCATACCTTGCAATTATACGCTCCCTAAATGCCTTTTTAATCGATTCGGCTGTCGCACTGCGTAGCGGCACTAGTTCCGTCCATTTAGAGAACCTGTTTATGAGCACCAGTAACATTGAATTGCCGTGCTTCGATCGCGGTAGGGGTCCTACGAAGTCCGCGCATACTGTGGCCCACGGTTCCTCTGGCACTTGGGTTAGCATTTTGCCCGCCGCCTGCATTTGATTCGGCTTGAACCTCATGCAGGTTTCGCATTTTGTTACGTGGGCTCTGGCGTCTCTATGCATACCTGCCCAGTAGTATCGGGCTGCCAGACGTGCTATTATCCTTCGGCTTCCTGCGTGCCCGGCTGCTGATAAGTCGTGGTTTTCCTTCAGCACCGTTTCCCGTAGGGCTCTCGGGACGCACATCTTCCACGTAACCACATCCTCACTGCCCGCTCTATGTGGTATGCTTCTGTACAGATTTTCACCTTCCAAAACGTAGTCCGGGTACTTTTGCGGTTTGGTCCTTCTCTTGTCGCACATCTCTTGAAACCAGCTGCACGCTGCTGAAGCTTCCGCCGCCGATGTCTCCTTTATGCCTCTAAGCGTTTCGGGCAATGGTTGCCTTGACAGAGCGTCTGCCACCACATTCAGCTGTCCCTTCCTGTACGCTATCTCAAAGTCGTACTGCTGCAACTCCAGGGCCCATCTGGCGATCCTTCCTTAAGGGCTTTCTATGCTGTTGAGCCACTTCAGGGTCATATGGTCGGTTACTACTTTAAAGTGGTAGCCTTCCAGATATGGCTTGAGTTTTCGGATCGCCCAGACAATTGCCAAGCACTCCTTTTCCTTCGTTGAGTAGTTCTTCTCAGCGCCGTTGAGCGTTCGGCTTGAATAGGATATGACCTTCTCTCCTCTATCCGTGTCCTGGGTTAATATTGCTCCGATGCCGTAGTCGCTGGCATCCGTTTGTAGGGTTAACGTTTTGTTGAAATCCGGGCATGCTAATACGGGATCTGCCACAAGTCTAGCCTTAACTTCCTCAAATGCCATCTGGTGCTCCTGTGTCCATTTCCATTTACTGCCTTTGCGAAGTAAGTCATTCAATGGTTTGACTATTTTGGCAAAATCTGGCACAAATCGGCGGTACCACGACGCTACTCCCAGGTATTGCCGAAGTTCTTTGACGGTTGCGGGTGGACGCTACCTTTTCCGGATCTGTACCTATTCCTTCGCTAGTCACTCGGTGTCCTAGGTACAGCAGCTCTTTCTTGAAAAATTGGCACTTTCCTGGGTTGATCCTGAACTTTGCTTCCTTTGGGAACACTTCTTTTAAATTTTCTGCGTGTTCCTCCTCATTATGATGTCATCTTGGTAGGCAAATGCATGCGGTGACATTTCGGGTCCGATTACTTGGTCCAGAACTCGTTGGAACGTCGCGGATGCCGAATGGAGACCAAAAGGCATAACCCTCCATTGGAATAAACCTTTGCTGCTTTCTTCCAATGGGATTTGCCAGTATCCATCCTTCAGGTCCAAACTGCTTATGTACCGCGCCTCCTTTAGCTGATCTAGGATGTAGTTTATGCGGGGCATTGGGTAAACGTCCTTTACAGACTTCGCGTTGATCTGCCTGAAGTCTACGCATAGTCTCCTCTTGCCTGTCTTCTTTCTCACCATCACGATGGGGGAGCTGTACCTCCAGGAATCTCGTTGTGTCGTTATCCTCGCTTGTTTCTTGCATGACTGCCACTGATAGTTTCTCCTCGAGCCATCCATTGTGTCGATTCCTTGCTGGTATTTTTATTTCGTGTCCAGCACACTTTATCTCGGTTCCGACTCGTGTTAGAAAGTTCCATCCCAACACCAACGAATCCACAACCCCTGGTAGTATCAGTAGGCATGGTCAGTCGCTTGTTCCCGAATTCGACTTCCACATCGAGCTGTGCGTTGATTCCGCCACATCTTCCGTCTGCCAACCTAACTTGCCGTCTTGTCTTCGTAATCTTTCCGAGGGCAGCAAGCTTACCAGCCAGTTCTTCGCTGGCTTTGTGGCTTTGTACGTGCCTCCACCAATCGTCACCGGTTGCATTTTGCGATCCCCTTCCGCCTCTCTGCGGCTGAGATCGCTGGCCATTTCCCGCTCGTTAGCAGCACTCGACGGTTCTGATTCCTACTTTGCCTCACACCCAGCAGAATATCAAACGTTAGTTTCGGCAGCCGCGTTCTCAGTGTCCGGATCCGCCACATTTTCGACAGGCCTCCTGGGGGTCTGTGATGTGGGTACTCCCTCGTGGTCTCTGAGTTGTGTTTGGTGGCCTCCATGCGGTTTGGGTTGGTTGTCTCTGTTGCCAGTGTTGTGTCCATTGGCCCTCGTAGGCGGCGTCGGTTGCCTGATGCCGTTGGCCTTGCTGTGGTGGTGTCCATTGATGGACCTGTTGTTTTGGTGTCCGCTGATTGTTCCCTCGAGGTTCATGGTCGCCGATGTCCTCGCACCTTCTGCACATAGCTTGCGCCGGAGCTGCCGGTTTTGCCCTTGGGAATTTGTTCTATTGCACGAATGTCTCCCGTTCCTTCTCCAGATCCTCATACTCGTCGGCTCGGATCATCAACGTGTCCAAGTCCGAGACTGTATAGGCTTTTAGGGAGATTTTAAGGGTCGGCGCGCAGTTTTCCTTGATGATGCTTAGCGTCTCCCTCGGGGAATAATTGAGTGGCCTCATCAACGTCTGCATGTCAATCATGTAATCCTTGAATGCCTCGCTGTACCCTTGCTTCCGCTGCTTGACTTGATCCGACAGCCTTGTGAAAAAGTCTCTCGGCAGAAAATAAGTGTGGAAAATTTCTATAAATTCTGCCCAGGTTCTCCATTGTTTATTGTTGGAAATAAACCATTTCAAAGCTTTTCCGGTGAGTAATTCCGGCATCGCTCGGGGAATCATGTCTAGGTCCAGGCCGTATGTGTTGGCGGACCATTCCACTTGCTCCAAAAACTCGAATGGTTTTTCAACGCCGTCGAACCTGAATGACACCCTCCTTTTGCCTTTCCTGCCTATTTCTCTCCTTTGTTCCTCCTTTTGCCTTTCCTGGCTTGGCTCTCTCCTTTGTGCCTCCTTCTGTATGTTGTCGACGCTCAAACTTTCCAATAGGTCTTCACCCTCGGCGTTTGTTATCTTTATACTGGTGCCTGGTCTGTCGCCGTATCTTGCTTCCAGCTCGGCCCAGATATCGACGAGTTTGGGGTCGTTCTCAGTCTGTGAATAATATTCGGACAATGCCTTTCTGATGTCTTCCGATCTGCCTTCCTGAGCAATGTTTAACCTCTGTGAGACATGGGCAAAGTCCTATTTCTTCAGACGGTAAATCTAAATCTTCACCATTCTGTTTTTTGTTGCCTTCACTGCTGGGACAATCACGTTTTCGGCGCCAGATGTAACGAACTATTTTTTTTTTGTCTGCTCGCTACGAGATTCGTGCGGCTAGCTCAGAGAAGTTGTGTGTTCGTCCCACCAAATTTATATAAACGTGACCGCCCAGTAGATCAGTGAGAAAACACAGAATTCACGTGTTCGAATTGGGTTTAATGCGGGTGTAATTACAGCGGCTTGATGGCTCGGTTGGCCTTGGTATCGCCACTCGTGGTGCTCGGTGTCTCCTGATGATGTTCGTCTCTGCACGTCGGTGCGTCGCCTCGGTGAACGCGTTCCTCGTTGATTCCGTGCTTCGGTCCTGCAGCTCCCTGCAGCTCCTTGTAGATGCTCGGCGATGCTCGTCTCTGGTGCGTTGACTCGACGACTACTCGTAGCGCCTCGGACTCGCAAGGAGGGTCTTGCTCAGATCACGCTTACAGTCGAGGTGGTCACCAGGAGCTGCCTAGTGCTTCACCTTGCTTTTACGCCTAGTGTAAACGAACGTTTCACCCTGGCCTTACCCGCTAGCTCGTTTGTGACGTTTTCGCGTAGCTCGATGTCCGTCGTTCTGGTTGTGAGGTTGGACGTAGCGTGGCTTCTGGTACTTGGGGTTACGGATGCACGCCGGTCCCGGGCTCGTAGAACCGGTGGGTCTCTGTAGGACAGCGCCTGGAAATATCAACCGGCCTACTGCTCGCCCTTACTGGCTCGTAACACTCGGGGTTTGGACACTCGCCGGTCCCGGGCTCGTAGAACCGTTGAGACTCTACTGCTCGCCCTTTCTGGCTGGTCGCGCCAGGACCTGTTCGATTCCCACTTAACGGACTGGGCTTACGCCGGGACACGCCAAAGTAGTGTTGGATACAAGGCACCCTGGGTCTAGACGGCTCTCGCCCCGAGCTTACGATCTCTTGTCGCAGGACTTCGCTGCTCCACTCTGATAGACACGCCAGGCGTAATGCTAGGATCAAATCGTAACAGGAGTAGAAACAGTTCGCCTTGACTTAGCCGTGTGATGCCCTCTGGACCTCAGCTACCTGTGTCTCAATTCGGAGATTCCTGATGATCCAATCCCGAACGTCTCGACGTAGCGAGCTTGCTCCTTGTAGGCTCCCACGGCGCTGCTTCCGACGACTTGGCTTGTGTTTTACTTGTAGATTACTTGGCACTGGTTGAATGACTTGTTCACTTTGATATCTTGACTAATCTTGCCGGATTGACTCCTCGTGATCGACTGATCGAGGTGCCAGCGCCCGGCGGCTTTATATAGGGCCTCCGGGAACCGTTATTTCCCTTTTGTGGTCTGTCCGCGGCATCTCTCCAATCCAGGTCCAAAGTCCGCGGTTCCTGCTTGACCAACTTATCATTCACGCACGGCCTCCAGTGGTGGTTCTGCGTGTCGCTGCCGTCCCGCTGATTCCAATGGAGCATGTGGCACGCCTGGGTGCCGCTCCTTTATTGAGATGTGGCACTTGTCCTCCTGGTCCAAAGTCCACGGCAGAGTCCAAAGTACGGCGCCGTTTCGTTATTTCCTTTGCACCCGGCACTCTTGCTTTGCCAGAGAAGTCTCCGCTCTCTCTCTCTCTCTCTCTGCACCCTTGTTCTCCGACTCTCACTCTCCAAACTCTCTCCATCTAAATGTCTCCACTCTCTCACTCTCCAAACTCTCATTCTCCACACTCTAATTCTCCACACTCTCGTTCTCCACACTCTCTTTTCGCCGCGCCGCTACTACGCTAATTCGCCGCGTAACTGGCTTGCGGCCGGCGATCCGTTATTCTTGCTGCTGTTATTTGTGGAGAGTTATTCAACTCCTCACAGTACTTCAAACGGCCCAAAACATTTAAAAAACGTGGTAAAAAAGGCTGATTTCATGGCAATACACACTATTAATTTAACAGCATTCAACCTTAATGATTTAACCAGTTAAAGTTATTTGAATTATAAAGTTTAAATTTAACGTCTAAATGCTAAGTTACCATGCCATCTTATCCAAACAATGAATGAGACGAACAATGTAGTGGAATAACCGCATAAAGAACTCTAACTGTGAATCAACATTGGGAATTGTTTACAATGGATATTCTATATATTCTTGATCAGGGTCACTAGCCGAGTCGAAATAGCCATGTCCGTCTGTCCGTCAACAAAAGGTTGAGATTTCCCACACATGTTCTTGGGCTTCCTACGCAGCGCAAGTTTATTTCAGCCGAGCGCCTCGCCCCCTCTAACGCACACAATAGCCCACTAACGAATTCAAAAGTGTCTGGCGCCCACACCTTTAAAGATTTCCGAAAAGTATAAATGCAATTTTGTTGTGTATATTTATACCTATTGAAATGTAGAAGACATTTTTCAAATCAGACCATTCATTAAATAGTTATGCGCAATCAAAAAAATTGTATATGTCCGTCTCCCTCGCACTCCCTTTAGCTGAGTGACGGGTATTAGATAGTCGGGACACCAACCCGACTATAGCGTTCTCCCTTGTTTTATTTGCTGTCGGCTCTGCAATATAGTCGTGCACCCCAAATGTATAGAACTTATTGGCAGAGTTAAAGTTTGATTTGTGTGTCGGGTTAACTTGGACCTGTCCGCCCTGACCGAAAATTGAAGGTTATTGAGATGGCTATGTGGCCCAGACTAACGATCGCTACTTGAAGCTGTTGGATAAGTTTATAAATTTAGTAGCTGAATTCAAAGAGTCGACCTTGATGAAAAAAAAATGGCTTTTGGGTCACTAAAACGTAAAAAGACCGCACCTTTAAAATCTGTGGGAGAGAAGGCCACAGTCCCGAATCCCAATCTAAATTGTAAATTTTTATAGGATCCGTAACGGCAGCTATGGCGACGGCCACCGGTGATAATACCTTCAATATCTTCGGGACCGGTAGTACTTATAAGCACTGCAACTTCTGGGAGAGTTTCTGATTCCATAAGTCAGACTGGAAAGTCAAAAACTACAACACTTTCTGAGCTTTTGAAAACCGTACCCACAGGTACAGCAAGCTCCGGAGGGGTCCCCGGTTCTGACTCTCAGACGAGTGATGTTCAGACTGCTGCTAGGGGCGTAAGAAAGCATTTATTTGATTCAAGATTTACGCCTGATACCACATCTGGGGATGTTTTGGTATTTATTCGAGAAAAATTCCCATCCGACGATATTTTAAATTTCATCCGCCCGTAGGATATTGCCTCTTAAAATATTAGCTCCGCCTGATGTGTTTAATGTACTACTTTCTGAAAGCTTTTGGTTTAATGATAATTTGGTAATGAAAGAATTGGTTCCTAATAAATGCTGACTCCTCTGCATTTACTGAAGATATTATGACTTTTACAGAAACTTGGCTGAAACCAGAGATATCCGACTCTAAAATTCTGTTAAACAACTATAGCTAGACCGATCGCTTTTCACGTAGGGGGCTGCCTTAAGCCCAAAATTCGAGAGAATTCACTCTGAAATCCCAGCGAAATTGAATTTGATAGTGTGAAAGTTTCCTTGCAATCTTTATCTATATTTGTTCAATGTTCCTATATTCCACCTGTCTCGGATATAATAATTTATGAGCACCATCTGTCTGCAATAAAATCTGTTCTATCCCTTGTTTCCAACAGGGACCTTTTGATTGTTTTGGGTGACTTCCTAATATTTCTTGACTCAGTTGCTATGCCTTTATCCGTCAATGACTTAGTGGATGGCCTTTTAGGATTATCATAACAGCAAGTAAGCTTTATAAATAATTCATTAAATAGACAATTAGATCTTGCCTCTGTTTTAGATCCGTCTGAAGTCACGGGATCTAGAATTGACGCACTTTTTGTACCTGACGATCGATATCGCCCCCTTCGTTGATACCCATTATCCTTTAATTTCTTTAATTAAAATGGGATACTTTCGTAAATGTGACTATAAAAACCAAGAGAGAACGCTGTAGTCGGGTTCCCCAACTATCTGATACCCGTTACTCAGCTAAAGGGAGTGCGATACAATATACCTTTTTAGTCTACGAGTAACGGGTATAATTAACTATATGATTTCTCAAAAAAATTTGACATTTTTTTTACCAATGTGATCTAAAGACTTAAAAGCCTTAAAACAAACTAACACTTTCAAAGAGCCTAAAAAAATCGGGTAAGCCATCCGATTTTCCAAATATGTGGTGGTTCGATCAGATTTTAATGTTCTCAACCAACATTGCTATTCTATGTATTTAAATCAGTGGTGGCCAACAGAAGCAGCACATATACAATTAAAGCACGCATTGCGTTTGTGTGAGTTCTTGCAAGCACGAAGCTGGCGGTGTGTGACGTTTTTCTGCTTTACAGCGTACGTGTGCGCCGAAACCCTGGCAGCGCAGAGAAAATTGCCTATCCCATGGGTCAGCCGCGCTGCTTCTGCTGGCCACCACTGATTTAAATCGATGTAAATTTGAAGTTTCAATTGATCCGAAGAAGTTATATAACTTTGTTAATGCCAAGAGCAAGTCATCGGCATTGCCTTCATCGGTACGTTTAAACTCAAAGGAGGCATGGACGGATTTCGAAATTGCAGATTTATTTGCCGAGTTTTTTCAAACTATTTAATTTCGGCTGCTTGGTCAATTGCTAGCTTTTCCGCAAATTCTTCAGCTCATGACAATGCAACATATGTATTGTTGAAGATTGGTCGTGCTTATTACACAGAGAAAAAAATCAAATAACATTGCACTTCAATTAAGAACATTCGTTCTTGAAAACCGAGTAAGCACAAATGTTCCGATTTTGAGTTGAAAGTTCACTCAATGTAAGTTGATTCGGTTCCATTTTCAAGTGGATTTTGTTCTCAATTTAAGAACATTTTCAAATCAAAATTCTTAAAAAAATTCTGCCAATATCGATTAAACAACAACAAGTGGGTCCGGCTGGCATGGATCGTTACATCCAAATCAAACGGAAGCTAAGCCCGCAAAATAAAATGGTTGGAAATAAAACAAAACAAAATTGCCCTAATAAAGGCAGCGATCAACCAGGGGCATCTAGTAACAACAGATTCGCCCTTTTGTCAGAAATTGAAAATAATCAATCCGAAGCTGGACAGGCTTACATAAGAAACCAAAGCCCCCACCAATTTACATAACGGAAGAGAACTCAAATGCTTTAGTTAAGAAAATTGTTGCGCTAGTCAGGAATGACAACTTTTATGTTACTCCTCTTGTTAAAGGGAATATTCATGAAGCAAAGCTTCAAGCTAAAACTGAAGATCAATTCAGAGCTGTAACCAAATACCTAGACGAGGCTAGGAAACCCTACTACACGTACCAGCTCAAGAGTAGCAAGTAGCTTTCAAGTAGTGCTAAAGGGCATAGAGCCGGACGTATCCACCAATGAAATAATAGAGGCACTAAAAGAAAAAGGATTTTTTGGCAAAAATATTAATAATATTATCAACAGAAACAAAAAGTCGCAACCACACTTTAAGGTCGAACCGGACCCAGAAAGCAGAGCCTTGAAGAAAAATGAAGTGCACCCGATCTACAAATTGCAATTCCCGTTGCATAGAAGGATTTCTGTTGAAAAACCGCATAAGCGAAATGGTCCGCTGCAATGCACAAACTGCCAAGAGTATGGATACACCAGAAACAACTGCGGGCTTCGATCAGTCTGCGTAGCTTGTGGCGGCTTCCACAACTCCGAAGCTTGCCCTGCAAGCAAAGAAGACACAAAGACGAAGAAATGTGCTAACAGTGGAGATAACCATACCGCAAACTACAGGGGCTGCCCGGTCTATAAAGAGTTAAAGAGTCGGTTTCAACAAGCTAAGTAATCACACTTCCAGAATGCACAAAATGTATACGTGCAATCCCAAGCCACACCTGATGTTTTTATTGCGAAAGCAGCCAGATCTTCATTTGGGCCCCTCAACACAAATGGGGGAGTTTCATACGCCAGTGCCCTAAAAACAGGACTTGCCAATTTCGACGATGGGTTGGGTCTGTGTGCCTCCTCTAACTGTCCATACATACTTTAATTTTTAGGTTTCCTACAGAAACTACTTTAAACTACTATAAATTAACGTTGAAAAGAAAAGAATGAAAAAACAAGAGAGAACGCTATAGTCGGGTTTCCCGACTATCTAAGACCCGTCACTCAGCTAAAGGGAGTGCGAGGGAGATGGATATATAACATTTTTTTGATTGCGAATAACATTTTAATGAATGGTCCGATTTGAAAAATGTCTTCTACATTTCGATAGAAAATTGCATTTATACTTCTCGGAAATCGTTAAAGGTGTGGACGCAAGACACATTTTAAAATCGTTAGTGGGCAATTGTGGGCGTTAGAGGGGGCGTGGCACCTATTTGAAAAAAACTTGCGCTGCGTAGGAAGCCCAAGAATATGTGTGGGAAATCTCAACCTTCTAGCTTTTGTAGTTTCCGAGATCTCAGCGTTCATACGGATAGACAGACGGACAGACACACATGGCTAGATCGACTCGGCTAGTGATCCTGATCAAGAATATATATATGGGGTCGGAAACGCTTCCTTCCCCGTGTTAAATACTTTTGCACGAATACAATATACCCTTTTACTTTACGAGTAACGGGTATAACAAGAGAGAACGCTATAGTTGGGTGCCCGTCACTCAGCTTAAGGGAGGGCGAGGGAAATGGAGATATAAAACTTTGATCGCGCATAACTTATTAACGATTTAAAAAAATTCTTCTACATTTCGATAGGTTGATAGACACAATAAAACTGCATTTTTACTTTTCAGAAATCTTTAAAGGTGTGGGCGCCAGACATCTTTTAAAATCGTTTAGGGCGATTGTGGGCGTTAGAGGGGGCGTGGCGCTAGGCTAAAATAAACTTGCGCTGCGTAGGAAGCCAAAGAATATGTGTGGGTAATCTCAACTTTCTAGCTTTTGTTATTTCCGAGATATCAGCGTTTATACGGACAGACAGACGGACGTGGCTAAATCGATTCGGCTAGTGACCCTGATCAAGAATATATATACTTTATGGGGTCGGAAATGCTTCCTTCTAGATGTTACATACTTTTGCACGAATACAATATACCCCTTTACTCTACGAGTAACGAGTATAAAAACAAACAAAACTTAAATCTGCTACTGACATGATGACGTTTCACAAGGTCTGATCTTGTATTCGACACTTGCTTTTTCTACCCACCCAATCTTAATCTTCTCGGCTATTTGATATAAATACCCTAGAGATAATTCCGGGCTTTTGTTGACCTAACATTGTTTTACAAGGAGCTACGGTTCCATTATATTCATTTGAGTCTTCTTCATCAGTGTATACAGGCACCAGAAAATTGTACAAGTTTTCTTACGGATCTACAAATTATTTCGTTCGTCTATAATTCCGGGTTAGATTTCATTAATTGTTTATCGGCGATATTCTTGGGTTCTATAACTAATTGCTTCTTTTAATTAATTCATTATTTTTCAATTGCAAAACTCGGTTCAAACATTTGGGTGATATGGTTGCTAGACAGTATTACGATTTGTTTTTAGAGTCATTTTTTTTTTTGGGTTTTATTTCTTTTTATTTTACTTTGCTGTTATTATTTATTCGGCGGTATAATAATTGCTAATCCATAATCTAATCTAAGTTGATATCAGAACTTTTGTACATTGAAGGTGCGATCGTCACTATTTTTATACCTCGTAAAGAGGTGTTTTTGTTTGATATCAGAAGTTTTTGTTTTGACCATAGTCAAAGTACCCCAATACCATAACTAGGAGTCGTCCCCATATGGCTTGGCTATTGAAAAAACCAGAGCACACAGTTCTGACCCCTAATACGGGGCCAGTATTACTGTTGCATCATCGGCTTTGTAAAAACTTCCATCTTTTCGTAAAATGGATGTATAATGTCCTTCATTAAATCCGTGACCATGATGAAATATTATTTAATTATTTAATTATTTAATTATTTAATTATTTAATTATTTAACTTTTTAACTTTTTAATTATTTAATTATTTAATTATTTAATTATTTAATTATTTAATTATTTAATTATTTAATTATTTAATTATTTAATTATTTAATTATTTAATTATTTAATTATTTAATTATTTAATTATTTAATTATTTAATTATTTAATTATTTAATTATTTAATTATTTAATTATTTAATTATTTAATTATTTAATTATTTAATTATTTAATTATTTAATTATTTAATTATTTAATTATTTAATTATTTAATTATTTAATTATTTAATTATTTAATTATTTAATTATTTAATTATTTAATTATTTAATTATTTAATTATTTAATTATTTAATTATTTAATTATTTAATTATTTAATTATTTAATTATTTAATTATTTAATTATTTAATTATTTAATTATTTAATTATTTAATTATTTAATTATTTAATTATTTAATTATTTAATTATTTAATTATTTAATTATTTAATTATTTAATTATTTAATTATTTAATTATTTAATTATTTAATTATTTAATTATTTAATTATTTAATTATTTAATTATTTAATTATTTAATTATTTAATTATTTAATTATTTAATTATTTAATTATTTAATTATTTAATTATTTAATTATTTAATTATTTAATTATTTAATTATTTAATTATTTAATTATTTAATTATTTAATTATTTAATTATTTAATTATTTAATTATTTAATTATTTAATTATTTAATTATTTAATTATGTTCAGTCGCAGCAATAGTTGTAAGTCAGCGCACTGAAGTATCATATATCGGGTCAAGGCGTCAGCAACATTAGCAATGACCCACTTATTGGCACAAGCTTGTTCTGCTGAATTGTAGCTGGGCTTGCTTCCATTGGCGGATTTGCCAATTATGCATAATAACCAACACTTTGCTTAATACCTATTCTGTTAGCCTAAGCACTTTTTACCTATAAATGCCATTAAGTTTATTCAATAAAATCAGTAACAATTCTGACTCTTACAATCAAGTTGTACTCAATCTGCATTCAACAGAGGCTGTCGCTCTAGTCTTCAGACCCTCATATGCAAAACTTAGTCCAACTGGTTCAAGTTCTAGTTGCGACGACTTAAGGTAGACAGTACTGTACTGTACTGTATGCCAGGCATCTAAGCCAATCAATAACATTTTGGTGACCCCGACGTGACCTCACCAAGAGATCACACCCTAGAACACAACGTTGGAGATATCTTCCATACGAGTCTTTTTGCCCAAGTCGTCAACTAGGCGACAGATTAAGTGTACCTCAGCACAGTCGACTCCGGAAGTTGGAAGACTGGTCAACAAGGCGACCAGCTCCGTCAACGATTTGATAAAATCGTTTGTGATCCCGGTAAACGGATTTAAATCATCCAATCCCGGACACATTCTCAAAGTTGTCAACAGGCGACACTTTGAAACCAGAATCAAACATTTTCAGAATACGAGAACCCAGCACCACAGTTGCTGTCTTCAAATTCATCAAAATCATTCATAAGTGTTAAAGCTTCTTTGACCAATTCGGTTGCGAATAGGAGCGTATCCAGCTATACAAGCAAATAAAACACTCCCAACGGGTCAGAAGTTTTTAAACACAAGGTAATAAATATGAGTGACATGGATGAGCAAGCAGTCACAGAAGCGCTAGACGTGCAAGAAGATATCAGTCAAGAAATCTCAAAATTTATCATCAACAAAGATTCATCGGAGGGAAAATCCGGTCCGAATTATTATCAAACGAGATTAACCGCACTCGATGACGCTTGGAGTCGATTTACAAAGAATGATCTCAAGATTCCTCAAAAATATAGAACTACGGTGTACGTGAAGTTCTACAACGACTGTCGTGAGTCATACGACAAATATCGAGCTATCATATCGAGCATGGAACAATCAACAAGCCAAGCTGAGGTAACTCCAGCCCCAGCTGGTGACCCTGCAAGCATTCAGCAGCCCATGATAGAGTCCCAGAAACTTATATCAGCATGTCGTGGACAAAAGGCAATATCAGATTCGATTAAGCGCGCTCTGAAAGAGTATTTAGAGACGGGAAAGACCGTAACAAGTGATTTGATAAAATCACTATGGGCGCAAACTCAAGAGATCCATTTCTCCGAACATGAAGAATATGATGATCCAAGCAAGGGAGGATATTACATGAAATCCTTCCTAAAACTTGAAAAGGAAATTCAAGTTATCTTGTTGTAGGAAACAAACCACCATAGCCGATTTGCCATAATTTTGTCCAGAGTTTTTGCGAAGCTAGAATTAAGGGATATAGGACGATACGAGTTTAGGGATGTTTTGTCTGTATTAGGTTTGTTAATTGGTTTGTTCTTGGTCGAAGGCCACAGAATCTGCGTAGGTTGCTCCAGATTTGGGAAGTCGAGGAGTTTGGATTTATTTCCGAGGTGAAGATTTCGAGTGATTTTCGTTTGCCTATTTTTATTTCGCGTTTAAGGAGGGCGTTGGCTTTCCTGTAGTTTATTTTATTCGTATTAGAATGGTTTCGTCGAAGGATATTGAAGTAAAAGTTTTTGGATTTCTTAAGGGTTTGTAGGTGAGAGTTCCACCAAGGAACCGTACGTTTTGAAAAGCGGTTGGGTGATGTTTGTGGGATGGAGCAGTTAGCGCTTTGGTGGACTATTTTAGTTAGGTTAGCGGCTTCTTTGTTCAGATTATGGCTTATGGGGCGTTGGAGGCTGAAGTAGTTACTGGCTTCTTCGTATTTGGCCAGTTTGCTTTGTCTAGTTTAAATTTAGGTAAGATGGATGTTGTAGATGTAGTGTCAAATAGTGTTGTTATAATAGGAAAGTGGTCGCTTCCAAACGTGTTTGTTTCGATAGACCAAGTGGATTCAAGTGCTAGGGTCGCTGATGCGAGAGTGAGGTCAACGTGCGTGAGAGTGTTGTGGGTGCTAAAGTGTGTGGGAGAGCCATCGTTTAGTATGGCTAGAGGAGATTGGTGGATAAATTGGGCAAGGGTAATTTTTTTACAAAAGTAACATTTTTTCGAACATTTTTTTTATTTTAAATTTTTTTTAAAAACTAAAGGATAAAAAAGAAACAAAATAAACAAAAAACATTTTGTTTTAAATTTTTTTTTCGAAAAAAATGGGTTTGTTATACCCGTTACTCGTAGAGTAAAAGGGTATATTGTATTCGTGCAAAAGTATGTAACAGCTAGAAGGAAGCGTTTCCGACCCCATAAAGTATATATATTCTTGATCAGGATCACTAGCCGAGTCGATCTAGCCATGTCCGTCTGTCCGTCTGTCTGTCCGTCTGTCTGTCCGTCTGTCTGTCTGTATGAACGCTGAGATCTCGGAAACTATAAAAGCTAGAAGGTTGAGATTTCACACACATATTCTTGGGCTTCCTACGCAGCGCAAGTTTGTTTCATCGAGGTGCCACGCCCCCCCCTAACGCCCACAATCGCCATAAACGATTTTCAAATGTGTCTGGAGGCCACATCTTTTAAGATTTTAAAAATATATAAACGCAATTTTATAGTGTTTATTAATACCTATCGAAATGTAGAAGACATTTTTCAAATCGGACCATTCATTAAAAAGTTATACGCAATCAAAATTGTTTATATATCTATCTCCCTCGCACTCCCTTTAGCCCCAATAGATAGTCGGGACACCAACCCGAGTACAGCGTTCGCACTCCCTTTAGCTGAGTGACGGGTATTAGATAGTCGGGACACCAACCCGACTATAGCGTTCTCTCTTGTTTTTTATTAATTTTGACTTGGCCGCTTTGTAAGTACGCCTCTGCCACGCCTACTCGCTGTCTCAAACTTTCTCATTTTAAAGGTTGACCAATTATCTATCATATGTCGTTTACATCATTCAGTTATCTCTATTGGTTCTAAAGTTATGATTTATAACCAAAAAAAAAGTCAAAAGGCGCCACTGTGCGTTTGTCGATCTCGGCTTTCCCAGTGTCAAACTGCATAGTGTACTACACCTGACTTCCCGGGTCATCCCCAGATATCAGATCGTTCCACCAATCAGTTTAACAACTAGGAGAGCTGAGTTACGTGTTTGAATTAGATAATTAAGTATTTAAAAGTTTTCCATTAAATTCGGAACTTCAGAGCCTGGTTGGGCGACAGACACATTTTAAAATCGTTAGTGGGCGATTGTGTGCGTTAGAGGGGGCGTGGCACCTTTTTGAAATAAACTTGCGCTGCGTAGGAAGCTGTGTGCTGTGTGGGAAATCTCAACCTTCTAGCTTTTGCAGTTTCCGAGATCTCAGCGTTCATACGGACAGACAGATAGACGGACAGACGGACAGACAGACGGACAGACGGACATGGCTAGATCGACTCGGCTAGTGATCCTGATCAAGAATATATATACTTTATAGGGTCGGAAACGCTTCCTTCTACCTGTTACATACTTTTGCACGAATACAATATACCCTTTTACTCTACGGGTAAGTAACGGGTATAAAAATTATCCTCATGTTGCTTCATCAATTCTTCACAAAGTAGTATAATACAATTTTTGTA
Organism: Drosophila lutescens; assembly: GCA_037075285.1. Classification (NCBI taxonomy): domain Eukaryota; kingdom Metazoa; phylum Arthropoda; class Insecta; order Diptera; family Drosophilidae; genus Drosophila; species Drosophila lutescens. The sequence continues at coordinate 27,844 of JBAMCF010000070.1, read as the reverse complement.
TTTGCAAGACCTACTAGTAAAGACAACGATTTTAGTTTAGCAACTTTGCATCAGGCCACAACAGCGCAACATGTATGAAAGGGAAAGCACTATTCCTGCGGTCCCGTGCTCGTATTGCTGCTCTCTTCTTACACGTTGCGCTGTTGTTGCTTGAAATGTCTCTTATAAAAGAAAAAAAAGCATTCAGCAGCCCATGATAGAGTCCCAGAAACTTATATCAGCATGTCGTCGACAAATGGCAATATCAGATTCGATTAAGCGCGCTCTGAAAGAGTATTCAGAGACGGGAAAGACCGTAACATAAAATCACTATGGGCGCAAACTCAAGAGATCCATTTCTCCGTACATGAAGAATATGATGATCCAAGCAAGGGAGGATATGACATGAAATCCTTCCTAAAACTTGAAAAGGGAATTCAAGTTATCTTAGGAGCAAAATCAAACTCCTCTAGCAATGAAGATATGCATTTGCCCAGAGTCAGCATCCCCAAATTCGATGGGTATCTACTCAAATGGACTCAGTTTTTTGATTTATTCAAATGCATGGTCCATGATACTAACATGCCGACGGTACGAAAAATGTGGTTCCTAAAAACCACCGTAACTGGAGAGGCTGAAAGATTGATAAGACACATCGATCTTAAGGAAGAAAATTACCTCAGCGCATGGGGTATATTAGTTGATTCCTACAACAATCCCCGACATGTGGCAGACACGATTCTCAATCGCTTCCTGCATCAAAACACAGTTAGTGACGATCCAAGGTCATTAAAAGAGTTGTACATTACAACTATCGAGTCTCTAGCATCACTAAAGGGACTGGGCATCGATGTATCAAGTTGGGATCTAATATTGATTGCCATCATCAAGCAAAAATTGGATCTTGCTAGCAGAGCCCTATACGAGCAGTCGTTAGACGGGTCCCGAGAGTTACAGGGTCTCGACACACTGCTCAGCTTTCTGGACCAGCGCATCCGAGTACTTGGAACAGGAAAAAAGGGACAACAATCAAGAAAGGACCAAAAGGGTCCAACATGCTCATCAGCCAAAAAAAGGAATCACTGGCTCTATAAATGCGATGACTTCCGCAGCAAAACAATACCCGAACGAGTTAATTGGGTACAAAAACAAAGACTGTGTGTCAACTGCTTCAGCAATGACCACAAGGCAAAGGATTGCCGAGGTCGCCCGTGTTTGAAGTGCGACAAGAAACATCATACATTTTTGCACCTGGAAACCACATCAGGTACAGCATCCAATCAACAGTCACCTACTGTAGGTTCAGCTACCAACAAGAATTATAATTTGCTAGCCACAGTCAAAGTGTCAGTGAAGGCAAGCAATGGTCAAATTGCTACCTTCAGAGCGCTGCTAGATTCAGGATCACAAATTAATCTGATTTCCGAGCGAATGGCGTCAGTACTATCACTGAATCTTCATGGAACTTCTCTACGTATCGAGGGCATTGGAGGCAATCCAAAGACCAGTAGAGCAAGAGCAAATGTGCAAATACGGATCACGATTCAGCGGCGGTTTGTGCCGCCGCAGCTACAGATGAAGAAATCGATACACTGTTGGAACGATTCTGGACCCTAGAAAATCTTGAAACCGAAGAAAGGCATCGATCACCAATAGAGGCGCATTGCGAAATGCATTTCGTAGGAAACTTAGGAGTGGCAAAGGATGGCAAATTTGTTGTGAAACTCCCATTTTCTGAACATTTTTCAGCCCTGGGGGCATCACAGAAAACAGCCTGGCTCTGGAAAGAAGAACGTCACCTAAAGTCTGGAAAGGCTACGTGGACTTCATGGATGAATACGAAGCACTAGGACACATGAAACAAGTGTGCCAAACAGATATACCCGCTAATCATTACTTCATTCCACACCACTGCGTGCTAAAGCCGGAAAGCACAACAAAGTTGCGGGTAGTATTCGACGCTTCATGCAAAACAACAAGCAACAAGTCATTGAACGACATACTATGCTGGACCCACTGTCCAAAGCGAGCTTTTTGCAATTCTATTACGCTTCCGAACTCATAAATATGTGTTTACAGCGGAAAATGTAACGGCAGGTGTGGATACACCCTGACGATCAGTATCATCAACTAGTCGTCTGGAGAAAGAATCCATCAGATGATCTTAAATATTACCGACTCAAAACCGTCACATACGGTACAACGGCAGCCCCATTCTTAGCAACAAAATACTTAGATTACTTGTCCGAGAAGGCAAAGGATCAATTCCCGCTTGGATCGTCTGTTTTAAAACACGATTTCTACGTAGATGACTGTCTCACTGGAGCAAACAGCGTTCCGGAAGCAGTCCAAATTCAAAATTAAAGAAAATATTGTTACCGTCCGGTTTCAAACTCCGAAAATGGTGCTCCAATAATGGGCAAATCCTAACAGAAGTTCCCGAAGCAGACACCATCAAAACCGTCAAGCTAGACGAAACATTGAAACACTACAGCGTCAAGACGTTGGGTCTGGTATGGATGCCACAGAAGGATCAACTGTGTGGACGATCCCAGAAAAGCGAAGCATCAATCATCACCAAACGCGTGGTAAGTTCCGAGTCAGCATAAATATTTGACCCGCTTGGACTATTTGCCCCCGTGGTAGTAAAGGAAAAAATATTTATGCAAACGCTTTGGGCACTGAACCTGAGTTGGGACGAGAAGCTCAAGAGCCCTCAAATGATTGGAAAAATTATCGCTCGGATCTGCAAGCATTGAACAGTATGCAAATTCCTAGACATATCTATAATGAAAAGGTTCCAGTTAATCGAGAAGTACACACATTCGTGGATGCATCAGAGCGTGCATACGGAGCAGCAGTGTATATAAGAGCTACCTACAAAAACAATCAAATTTCGGTACGACTTCTTTGCTCCAAGTCACGAGTGGCTCCATCAGCGAAAGAAACTTTGCCTCGCCTTGAACTATGTGCTGCGCTGTTGGGGGCTGAACTAACACACAGAGTAAGAAAGGATTTGCGGCTACCGATCGAAAGGGCATCTGGATACTTCTGGACTGACTCAACTGTAGCTTTGTCCTGGATAAACGCATCGTCGGCCACATACCACACGTTCGTCTCGAATCGGATAGCCAAAATCCAAGCTGTCTCAGATCCATCTCAATGGCGACACGTGTCCTCGGCAAATAATCCAGCAGATGTGCTATCAAGAGGAATTGCAGCCAGCAAATTATCAGAACATACTCTCTAACTGTATGGACCACTTTTTCTACACGGTTCAAGTGACAAATGGATCAAGTCGCCGATAATCGGTCCAAGTGATCTTGAACGGCGAACAAAACAAGTGAGTCTTCCAACATGTCAGGATCAGACAGGGGAAGAATTCTATAATTGCAACCATAGCAACAGTTTTCAAAAAATACAACGAATTGTGGCATATATGATGCGCTTCTGTTACAAATGAAACAGAACGAGTACAACCACCCTACGTATTGGTGATCTGACTCAAGCTCGTACTATCATACTACGCACCATTCAGAAAATTGACTTCGCATGTGAGTACAAGCAACTTGTTGCCCACAAGGCCGTGGACAAAAAGAGCGCTCTCGTCTCCCTGTCTCCCATGATCGGCAAGGATAGTCTTATCAGAGTCGGAGGGAGGCTAGAAGAATCTAAACTCCCGTATAACGCAAAGCATCAAATCTTGCTTCCTTACAATAATCCAATAGTGAGAATGCTGTTGTGAGAGATGCATGAAGAGCCATTGCCAGACAGCAATACTGGATCAACAATGATAAAACCATGGCGAGAAGCATTATACACTGTTGTGTCAAGTGTACAAAGGCACGGCCCAAACTAATGCAACAAATCATGGGCAATCTGCCAGTCGACCGAGTAACACAAGCTCGACCATTCTCCAACTCTGGTGTTGATTACTGCGGGCCAATTTGGATTCACCATAAACTCCCTGGAAAAAGACCAGACAAGGCGAATATTGCAGTTTTCTTCTGTTTCGCCACGAAGGCAGTGCATTTAGAGTTGGTAAGCGATTTAACAACAGATGCATTTTTAGGTGCTCTTCGACGGTTCTTGAGTCGACGTGGAAGGTGTCAGACCATCCACTGCGATAACGCAACCAACTTCGTGGGCGCCAACAATAAACTATATAAAAGGCCTTAGAAGAAGCGATCTTCACGAATAAGGCACAAACCAAGATCATCCACCATTGCAATCAGCGACAGGTGGATTTCAAGTTCATACCGCCCCGAGCTCCATCGTTCGGCGGGCTGCTGCAGTAAAATCTGCAAAACGGTTACTTGTATCAGTCATAGCCACCGCATCATTAACATTTGAAGAGCTTAACACTGTAATAGTGGAAGTCGAAGCAATCCTGAATTCGCGACCTATTAAACCCATGTCATCCGATTCTACGGATGGGTCAGCGTTAACCCCAGGCCATTTCCTGATTGGTGAGCCCCTAACGGCCCCGCCCGATGTAAATCTCACCCCAACCAACAAAACATTGGTAAAGAGATGGGAATTAGTGTCCAGACTTAAACACGTATTCTGGAAGCAGTGGTCCATGGAATATCTCCAAGAGCTGCAAATGCGCACCAAATGGAAGACCATGTCGCAGAACGTCAAGGAAGAGCTTCTTGTATTAATAAAGGAAGATAACCTGCCGGTGATGAGTTGGCCGATGGGAATAATAGTAAAGACATATCCCGGCAAAGATAAATACATACGTGTAGTAGACGTAAAAACTGCGTCTGGCGTTTTTCAGCGACCAATCACGCGTCTTGCGCCGCTTCTCAAAGAAGAAGTTCCAACAGTTCCACCGAAGGAGCAATGGTCCCAGTAAGGAAGAAAGTAAAAATTCCAGTTCTACCCACGTTACTAGCAATGCTACTTATTCTTCCGCTCGCAATGGGGCAGTCAACAAATGTAACTCACTTCGCCAATCAGCCCGGAATATTCTATGAACGACTCGGCACTGCAAGAACGGCAATTTCGGAATGGACCATCATTGCGTATTATGATTTGAAGCCATATTGGAGCGATATGAACATATTGTCCACTGGGATTAAGGAACTCAGACACAAGTGCTCTGAGCTGCATAACGAAAACGCATGCAACTCTATATTTGAGCATTTTCAACATGTATATGGCGAGCTACAAGAAGGAAGTTATCTGATTAATCATTCCCGACAGCGAAGATCACCACTTGATATAGTAGGTAGCGTGGCTAACTCACTATTTGGCGTACTTGACGCCAGGTACGCAGACCACATGGCCAAGGTCATAAATGAGATGAAATCCAGAGAAGACGTGTTGATGATGCTACTCAAAAACCAAACTTCGATCTTGGATTCTACTATAAACGTAGTCAGGAAAAGCGAGTCATCCACTGATAACCGCATCAGAAATTTGGAGAATCAACTAGCAACCCTCAACAAGGAACGAGGCAGATATCAAGGCGACCACTTACAGCAAGTATTTGTTATCTTAACTGCCCAGCTAACCCTGCTGGCAACTGGAATGCAGCGGATGCAAGCGGAAATTGCCAGCGTTCTTACCGGCGATCGTCATCGAACCATCAGTCCCATGCTGGTAACTCCTAAGCAGCTAAGAGACCAATTAGACAAAATTCGGGATCATCTACTTCCGGATCAGATGTTGCCGGTCTCGACGGAAGATGTAATGGAACTCTATAAAATCATGCGCGCTGAGGGAACCGCAACTACAGATCATGTTATATTCAAAATGACAGTGCCTCTGGTATCGACAGCACAGCAGGAAGTCTTCAGCATCATCCCCATCCCGACGTGGAAATCAGGAGGCTGGAATCGATTCGACATTAAGACACCTATCATAGCTGTAAATTCCCAATTCCCCAATTCCCCAATTCATTGCATATAGTCTCCGACGGCGATCCGTCAACTGAAAGCCACGACAACGGACCTGCAACAACCAAGAGAACGACGAGCAGCCATCGCCTGAACCTACCCCACTCAGTTTTGCGTTCAGCATTAGCGATGGTTGAACACTTGTTCAACGGCCGGGAGAATGTTCAGTCGCAGCAATAGTTGTAAGTCAGCGCACTGAAGTATCATATATCGGGTCAAGCCGTCAGCAACATTATCAATGACCCACTTATTGGCACAAGCTTGTTCTGCTGAATTGTAGCTGGGCTTGCTTCCATTGGCGGATTTGCCAATTATGCATAATAACCAACACTTTGCTTAATACCTATTCTGTTAACCTAAGCACTTTTTACCTATAAATGCCATTAAGTTTATTCAATAAAATCAGTAACAATTCTGACTCTTACAATCAAGTTGTACTCAATCTGCATTCAACAGAGGCTGTCGCTCTAGTCTTCAGACCCTCATATGCAAAACTTAGTCCAACTGGTTCAAGTTCTAGTTGCGACGACTTTAGGCAGACAGTTTATGTACTGTATGCCAGGCATCTAAGCCAATCAATAACAAATTATTTAATTATTAAATTATTTAATTATTTAATTATTTAATTATTTAATTATTTAATTATTTAATTATTTAATTATTTAATTATTTAATTATTTAATTATTTAATTATTTAATTATTTAATTATTTAATTATTTAATTATTTAATTATTTAATTATTTAATTATTTAATTATTTAATTATTTAATTATTTAATTATTTAATTATTTAATTATTTAATTATTTAATTATTTAATTATTTAATTATTTAATTATTTAATTATTTAATTATTTAATTATTTAATTATTTAATTATTTAATTATTTAATTATTTAATTATTTAATTATTTAATTATTTAATTATTTAATTATTTAATTATTTAATTATTTAATTATTTAATTATTTAATTATTTAATTATTTAATTATTTAATTATTTAATTATTTAATTATTTAATTATTTAATTATTTAATTATTTAATTATTTAATTATTTAATTATTTAATTATTTAATTATTTAATTATTTAATTATTTAATTATTTAATTATTTAAATTTTTAATTATTTAATTATTTAATTATTTAATTATTTAATTATTCGTTTATTTATTTGTTTATTTATTTATGTATGTATTTATGTATTTATGTATTTATGTATTTATATATTTATGTATTTATGTATTTATGTATTTATGTATTTATGTATTTATGTATTTATGTATTTATGTATTTATGTATTTATGTATTTATGTATTTATGTATTTATGTATTTATGTATTTATGTATTTATGTATTTATGTATTTATGTATTTATGTATTTATGTATTTATGTATTTATGTATTTATGTATTTATGCCATACCTGTTCCGAATAAAAATGCTAATACTGTCGCTAAAGCAATATTTGAATCTTTGTGATAGAGTTACTTATTCTGTTTTCTATTACACTTGAAGTATCTGAATCTGTTGAATTGCCCAGATCAGTGTATACCGCCGGAATAGTAAGATTATTCAAATCTTCATCTTCTATTTTGAGTTCGTTTCTGTTGATTCCGGGTCAGGTGCAGTGTCAACTGCTATTGGAGTGTTTAGAACGGTTGGTACCGATATTTCCAAACTAAACTTTTGATTAACAAATATTAAATTAGATCGTAGTCGTATCAAAAGTTTCGATACCTGTGACCAATGATTTTGAGTTAATCTTTCCCTGTGATCATGTATTAGCATTCGCGCTTCATTAAAGCACTCTACTAATATTTCAACATTCTTCCTAACCGTGTTCTTTTGGATAGGTCTATTCTGGGTTAGTGACTTGTGTGATCTGTCAAAATTAGTTTTAATGTTTGATAATTCCCCGTACAATTTGTTCCATTCCATGCCTTTAGTTTAGCCATACTTTGTAAGAAGAATATATTGAAATATTTTTATATTTATTTTTGTTTTTGTTATTTCATTTTCTTAGATTTTAGGTGTAATCACTGTTGTTTGTGCTGTTTTTTTTTTATTTATTTGTCTTATTTATTTGTTTTGCTGCTTATATTTTTTCCAGGTCATTTCCCCGGCTCATATACCCTTTTTTCAGACAATTATTATGCAGCATGTAAATTTTGTAAAGAAAAGTGGTGCACATGATAACAACAATGATTATCAAGAGTATATGTACCCAATATAGATTGATGTTGCTAGATTCTACCTTATTGAGGAATCCACTGTTTTTATGTCCAAAGTCATTTTGGTGGGTTTTGCATATACTTGTATTTTATGTGTATAAAGTGTTTTATTAAAATTATTATGATCTTCTATTGAAAATTTACTTATCGCATTACTGCGCATTTAAATTAACAAACTTCCTACCTAGTTTTTTGCATAGCTTTGCGGGCTACACGTCTAATCGGGCAGAAAAAGTTCCGCTCAATTTTACACAATATTAAGAGAGAAGGCTATAGTCGGATGCCCCGACTATCAGATACCCGTTACTCAGGTAAAGGGAGTGCGAGGGAGATGGAGATAAAAACTTTGATCATGCATAACTTTTTAACGAATGGTCCAATTTGAAAATTTTCTTCTACATTTCGATAGGTATTGATAAGCACAATAAAACTGCATTTTTACTTTTCCGAAATATTTAAATTTTTAAAATCGTATATAGGCGATTGTGGGCGTTAGAGGGGGCGTTAGAATCTTCATGCCAAATACCAATCCTCTAGCTTTTATAGTTTCCGAGATCTCAGCGTTCATACAGACAGACGGACAGACAGACAGACAGACAGACAGACGGACAGACTGACGGACAGACAGACATGGCTATATCGACTCGGCTAGTGACCTGATCAAGAATATATATACTTTATAGGGTCGGAAATGCTTCCTTCTAGCTGATACATACTTTTGCACGAATACAATATACCCTTTTACTCTACGAGTAACGGGTATAACTATGTTGATTCAAAACGACAAAAACCACAAACATTTTCTAAAGGAGATTATGTTGTTGTACGAAATTTCAATTCGCAGCAAGGTGTGTCCAGTTGGGTAATTCCGAAGTTTCCAAGTGTAGATAATGATAGGTATTTTTTTGAAGATGTAGAAAACTTTCAGCAGTCCCAAGTGCCATATTCGGGTATATGGGCAGTGCATAATATGAAACCCTGGCTTAATGAAATAGGAAAAAATAATGTTAATAAATAGATCCTGCGGAGGATATTGACAATACAAATAAAACAAGAGAGAACGCTATAGTCGGGTGCCCCGACAATCAGATACCCGTTACTCAGGTAAAGGGTGTGCGAGGGAGATGGAGATAGAAACTTTGAACACGCATAACTTTTTAACGAATGGTCCGATTTGAAAAATTTCTTCTACATTTCGATAGGTATTGATAAACACAATAAAACTGCATTTTTACTTTTCCGAAATATTGAAATTTTTAAAATCGTATATAAGCGATTGTGGGCGTTAGAGGGGGCGTGGCACCTTTTTGAAACAAACTTGCGCTGCGTAGGAACTCCTAGAATCTGCATGCAAAACGCCAATCTTCTAGCTTTTATAGTTTCCGAAATCTCAGCGTTCATACAGACAGACAGACGGACAGACGGACAGACAGACAGACGGACAGACAGACGGACAGACGGACATGGCCAGATCGACTCGGCTAGTGATCCTGATCAAGAATATATATACTTTATGGGGTCGGAAACGCTTCCTTCTAGCTGTTACATACTTTTGCACGAATACAATATACCCTTTTACTCTACGAGTAACGGGTATAACTATTGTAAAAAAAAACAAAACTAGCATTACTGAAAATAATAGTATAAACATAGATGTAAACGACACTTGTAAAATAAATAAATATGGCCAAAGTAGCATTGTTACTAGAAGTAAGTCAACGAGTATCGGGAGATACGAGAGAACGCTATAGTCGGGTTTGTGTCCCGACTATCTAATACCCGTCACTCAGCTAAGGGGAGTGCGAGGGAGATAGATATATAACATTTTTTTGATTGCAAATAACTTTTTAATGAATGGTCCGATTTGAAAAATGTCTTCTACATTTCGTTAGGTATAAATAAACACAACAAAATTGCTATTATACTTCTCGGAAATCTTTAAAGGTGCGGGCGCCAGACACATTTTAAAATCATTAGTGGGCGATTGTGGGCGTTAGAGGGGGAGTGGCACCTTTTTAAAATAAACTTGCGCTGGGTAGGAAGCCCAAGAATATGTGTGGGAAATCACAACCTTCTAGCTTTTGTAGTTTCCGAGATCTCAGCGTTTATACGGACACACAGACAGACGGACAGACAGACATGGCTATATTGACTCGGTGACCCTGATCAAGAATATATAATTTTTGGTTTTAAAAAGTATCGACATGTATGACTCATCCTTGGAAACGCAGGAACGAAAGAGAAGAAGAACATTCTAAAAAGCGTGGCCAGAGTGAGCAGAAGCAATCGAAAATAAAAGAACATTATAAATGAACACAAAATAAAGAACACTACAAATAGTTTTTTTATTTTCCACCAAAGTTGAAAAATATGGAAAAAATGAACGTTTGGAAAATAATAGCCTCTTCCCATAGAGTACATCCGTGTGAAACGGTTGGGATTTTTGACAAATGTGAAACTCGTCTTCCCACAGAGCTCCATCCACAATCCCATCCAATAAGAGCTGACTTGAAGAGCAGTTGCTCAACTCAACATTAACGAAGGGGGTTTTAAAGTCGGCAAAAGTGGCGTAAAATTGCGTTCTCATAATCTTATTGTAGAATAATACAATAAATAGCTTAAGATAATAGTCTAAAACATATCTGAGCTTTTATAACATATCCTATAACGAGTATGCATACATATTGCTGACTGGAGGACAGCCTTTACATCCCGTACCCCACACTCCGCTCTTACTACGCCTCTGTCTAGCCAATATTAATATGGCAAATTTGTTAACAAACCCAAAATTGTGCTGTTTTGGTCATTTTTATCAACTTTGGAACTTTATAGGAGTCCATAGCACACTTTTTATTAATATTAGTTATTATTTATGAAGTGCAGAACATATTCTGAGACTTCGCTGCAAACATTAATGTTTTCGTTCACAAAACAGCTTACATTCTGGCCCACACATAGCAACCTGTTTGCAAATGCTTTTCCGCTCATTAAGCATTATTTAATTTTTTTCCCGCCATCGATTTGATTTGTTCTCGCCTGGGACCGAAAATAATCATTATTTTTATTTCTTCAAACAAAAAAAACGGCCACTTATAATAGTCCTAAAAAAAAAAGATTTTCACCAAAATAATTAACTCTGTCCAATCTATGCATTCCCGCCATGATTTTTAAATATATGATTTTTATCTTTTTGTTCAATGGTAATCTTTATTTTTGATAAAAAAAAAAGGACTCAAAAATAATGATTATTGATGATTTTTATTTGTTTTGCTCAAAATAAAACTCATTTGAGCCTCGCGGGCCTCCTGTAAGACTTTTTGCCAATCTGATTTTACAGCCGTCTAAGGGCTTATCAAAGCTACCTCCACGATTTTTTTTCAAATTTTTTTAAACACTTTTAAAATAAGAAAGGAAGCTAGCTTCGGCAAGCCGAAGCTTATATACCCTTGCAGATCATTCTATTAATTTACAAATCGCAAAAATGTTAAATTTCCTATTATTTCACATTAATTTTTTGATCGTTTCTATGGCAGCTATATGATATAGTAGTTCGATCTTTTTAAAATTAAAATCGAAATTCGGAAATATTTAAAAATAGTCATATCCCAGAGTAGAAGGGAATGCAATAAAAATCGACAAAGCTATAATTTGTTTCCTATTAATTTCCATTAAATTTTTCGACCATAAGGAAGTGTTTCCGATCCCATAAAGTATATATATTCTTGATCAGGATCACTAGCCGAGTCGATCTAGCTATGTCCGTCTGTCTGTCTGTCCGTCTGTCTGTCTGAGATCTCGGAAACTATAAAAGCTAGAAGATTGGCATTTTGCATGCAGATTCTAGGAGTTCCTTCGCAGCGCAAGCTTATTTCAAAAAGGTGCCACGCCCCTCTAACGCCCACAATCGCCTATATACGATTTTAAAAATTTAAATATTTCGGAAAAGTAAAAATGCAGTTTTATTGTGTTTATCAATACCTATCGAAATGTAGAAGAAATTTTTCAAATCGGACCATTCGTTAAAAAGTTATGCGTGATCAAAGTTTCTATCTCCATCTCCCTCGCACTCCCTTTACCTGAGTAACGGGTATCTGATAGTCGGGGCACCCGACTACAACGTTCTCTCTTGTTTTTATCTTATTCCAATCAAAATAAATCTCATCAGATCCTCGCGGTCCTCCTGTAAGACTTTTCGCCGATCTAATTTCACAGCCGTTTAAGAGGTTATTAAAACTACCTCCACGATTTGTTTACAAATTTTTTTAAACACTTTTAAAAATAGAAGGAAGCGTTTCTTATGTTCTTGAGCAGGACCACCAGACCATGGTGGAACTATACAAGGTGATCTCGTCAGGTCTGCCGAGGACGTTATTTTTCAGCACTCTCTCTCTGCTCTCAGAGAGACAAGCGCTAGAGATAGAACTAGTATTTCATTCGCACGCTTCGTTTTTGCTTTTGTATTCGCTTTCAGAACAGAATATGTTTCAGGAACAAATAAAACGAAATATTTAAAGCAAAATGTTGTATTTAAATTTATATTTCAGATAGTTGTAGAAATATTAATTACTTAAATATAAAATAAGGTCAAGAAAACTATTTATAGTAATATTTTTAACATTTTTTTGTGGCCAACTAACCTTTGTTTTTAATTCTTTGTTTTTAATTCTAAATTTTATTCGAGTTTAAAAAAAAAAATATTTTATTTTTTCGCCCAATTGAATGACAATACTGTCTTTGATCATATCGACCATCAAAAATCGATTTTCACAAATTGTTTTGCCATTAAATTTGTTAAAAACGCATTCAAGCTGTTTGATTTTTTTAACAAATTCTTTTGATGGCTTTATCAGCCATCAGCCAACAACAAGAAACACAGAGAAAACGAAGCTGCAAAATGTAACGTTTTCTGTGTACACAAACAAGAAGAAGACAACGAAAAAAAAAGCGCTACACAACCTCTTTCGACAACGTTTGACAAACGACTGGCACAAATAACGTCCTCAAAAGAGGGCAGCTCTCGCGACGAGATCACCTTGTATAGTTCCACCATGCACCAGACAAGTCGATCTAGCCACGAACACTGAGATGTCGGAAACTATAAGATTTAGATTCGTTAGCTTCCCATTCAGCGCAAGTATATCAAGCCGATGTGCTACGCCTACTCTAAGGCCCACAAACCAGCTAGAATACAATTTTTAACTGAAATGTGTTTGTTTCGTCAATACCTTAAAAGTTTTAACGAAAATGTATTTGTTTCTTTTATACCTATCTATTGTCGAAAATAAAAGTGTGCCACGCCCAATCTAACGCCCACAAACCGCGAAAATCTGTACCACCCACAATTTTGAAGCTAGAATAAAATTTGTAACTAAAATGTGTTTTAATATATATATAAATGTGTTATAATAGTGTCTAATTCTCTAAATTTAAGCATTTACTTTTATATTAGGTTGTCAAAAAAGTCTTGCGGTATTTTCGCTAGTTGGCGCTGAAAGCGCGTAGTTCTAGTTTTATTCTTCGCATCTGGTCATAATATACCTATTTGGAAAGCTCATTTCACGCGCTAACACGTGTTTGATTGATTGTCTTTTCTTTTAAGTCGTTCGTGAGTTATAGCGTCGCAATCATGGAGCAAAATAAAAAGAAAATACGGCATATTTTACAGTACTACTACGATAAAGGCAAAAATGCATCTCAAGCCGCCAATAAAATTTTTGCAGCTTATGGACACGATTCAGTTTCCATTTCCACCGCACAACGATGGTTTCAACGTTTTCGTTCTGGTGCAGAGGTGGTCAAAGAAGGAAGGCCTGTCGTAGAAAATTGCGATAAAACCGGCATAGTAGTAGCCGTAGCATCGGTCAAGAGCTTGGCTTAAGTCATCAAGCCGTTATAAACCATTTGAAGAAGCTTTGAGTCACCTAAAAGCTCGATGTAAAAAAAGAAAAAAATAATATAATAAAAATACCGCAGGACTTTTTTAACAACCCAATATATCAAGAACGATTCATTGCTTTCAAAAGTAATAAGCTGCTATAACATTGCTTCCGCAGCAATTTTAGCAGTCGTCTATTAATTTCGTTGATTTTGCTTCAGCTTTGCTTCCGACTTCGAACAATTTTTATAGCAGTAGCACAGTAAAAGCAAAACATGTGAAGCAATCAAAGCATTTTTAAGGCCTGCATTTATTTAAACAGTTAAGAATTTGTCACTAAAATTGATATCAAAACTTTTATATTTAATAAAAATTACATGCAAAAGGCCAAAGTAGCACCATGAAAAGATGCAATTCCCCAAGCAGAATCAAAAAAATCATAGTTTTCATCAGAAATCGTAAATAAGTGTTAACCCACTTAAAAAAATTGACAAACTTTACCTAAACTTAACTCATTCTTACCAAATGATAATAAAATCTTATTTTTATTTTTTTAGGATCCCCAGTTCCTTAACTCAAGTTATCCTCGAGGATCATCTAAATCAAAATGTACTGTAAGTGATAATTTTCGGCAGCAGCTGCAGTCCCTCATAGATGTCCTTCAAAATACGAAGCCGTGGTAAGTTCGTATTTGATTTCACTCATGTTAGACACAATTTTACACATAAATATATCTAAGTGCTTAACAGTTTAGCAATGTGAACATAAACTCAGTCTTGTCACCCTGTGACGAGCTTAGTGAAATTAAATTATATTACAACAAAGTAAAACATTCAATTTCGATTATATTACCTACATATAAAAATTAATTAGTGAAATTAAATTATATTACAACAAAGTAAAACATTCTATTTCGATTATATTACCTACATATAAAAACAAGCAACATATACAAACAATTCAAGCTAAGCCAATACACACAAAAAACCAACAGCACAACAACTGTTAAAAAAGAACACTGATAACATAGACAAATACGAAAAACCTAAATTCCACATTGGAAATCAAATAACACTGCTCGACAGTGTTTTTGGTGCAGGCCTATGGGCATTCAAATATGTTAATATAAACGTATATAAGCATATATGCATACTTAGTTTTCGATTTTAACGGGTGGTATTTGTGCAATCGCGGTTTGAAAAAAATAGCAACATTTAACGTTTTGATTTGAGATATCTTCGAGGGTCTGCACTCAGTTGTATTGAAATCTATATCAAAAAATTTCTGAGATGCCCTTCTACCGAATTGCATTTAAGGTTCCATCATAATTTGAGTCAATCAAAGCCATTTAAGTAATTTGTTTACGTCTATTCACAACCAATTTGATGAAGTGAACGGGCATAAAACAAATACAAGGAAAAATATGTGCCTCAAAATATTGTACAGGCATCTAGAGGAGTCTTTACCAGAATTTTTGAGATACATTGTACGTCAAAGAATGCAATTTAAAACATTTTTTTTCCTAAATCACTAAAAACTAAAAAGTATTTTTAAGTCACACTTACGTAACGAGTTTGTCATAATTTCACACAGTAGGTTTTTTAAAGATAACAGTGGCGTAGCCTTAAAATTTTAATGGGGGATTTTTAATAGACAATTCAACCCCTTGAAAATATAATTTTTCGACTTTCGGCGCCTACTGTTAGCCAAATTGAAAGTGAAATTTCTACGAATGTGTCAGATATGTAAGGGCGCGTGTACCAGAAATGTATCTGAAATTAGCAACATTTTCTTTGCGGACGTTAGCAACATTGGGCTTAGGAACATTTGGGAGAAGTGAAGCAACATGCTGCGCTCCCCTTCAGTTCCAAAAATTAGTTTTCACTCGTGAATCACCAGGTGAATCACTCGTGACATGTAATTTTGCACTCGTGACGCACGAGTGACTTTCCATAGAGACATTTGTTCGAGATGTCCTACCCCGTACCATAGTGACAGCTCAAATGACAATTTCTTCGAAGTCACCGGTGATATCACCAGTGCCTTATACGAATTTGTCATATGAGACGTCACCACCCTGTGACATGTCACGCATTGTTTCACGTGTGACTTTTTCCAAATTGTCATCAGCAATTTCATTTAAAAAAAAAATACATACAAATTTATATTTTCAATTCATTTATTTAATTTAATTAATTTATTTTAATTTAATGTGTTTATATTTATT
Organism: Drosophila lutescens; assembly: GCA_037075285.1. Lineage (NCBI taxonomy): Eukaryota > Metazoa > Arthropoda > Insecta > Diptera > Drosophilidae > Drosophila > Drosophila lutescens. Next base: position 11,628 of record JBAMCF010000070.1, on the reverse strand, counting down.
TTTGTTTTGTTTCTTATTGTTGCAAAGCATTTCAGCTTATCACTTTCGGCTAATGCTCACAGAACTTTCTAGGTTTTTTTGCAAAACACAAATCACTTTCAAAATTGGTGCAAGTTAAAGTTAAGTCTATCACAATATCTTACATTTAAGGTAGCACTTACCTGACTTTAATTTATGTATATATCACTTGTCACAAAATATTTAATTACACATGTCGCTGCGTCACGAAAATTAGTCCAGCCACATTTTGGTCGCTAGCTGAACATAACGGTTAAGCGCAAAAAAGAATGACTGACCGGCCGAAATTTGTATCTGCTAGCGCCGAGTGTAGGCAAATTATAAGACAGAAAAAGAGAGCGCAATATATGAATATCGGCTTTCCTTTCGTGCACGATAGATTTCGTCATCAGTCTTCTACGCTGCGCCGACTTCTCTGCTGACGTCGGCAGCGGCCGTTCGTTTGGCCTAATGAATTTGTCATGTGGTGACAGCCAGAACTGAAAAGTCCTAATAGGTTCGGAAAATTGTGGCTGAGTGGGTTGCTAGGAGAGTCGATCGGAGCAAGGAGTTGCAAAGATTTTTGCGCCTCTCCGTTGCTGAATGGCGTATATAAGGCGGGCCACTGGCGGCAGCAGGCCATAAGCAAAGTGAATTTTCAAGTGCGTGTAAAAGTGGGTATAAGTAAAGATTTTCATGTAACCTAGTGATAATGAGCTCTTGTTGCAGCTCCACTAAAACTTAAACATATCGTTGGAATTACTTGTTTGTGTTTTCCGGCCACTTGCAACTGCAATGGCTCGCAAAGGGTGAGTGGAAGTATAAGTTTTGAGGGTGGCTAGATCGCTAATTGAGGCTTTGTGGCTGGATCCAGAGCAAGCATTAAGGCGAAGTTTTAACTGAGAGGCAGTATTGCCACAGGGCGTCTCAACTGGTGGCAGCTGAAGGCGAGAATTGCCACTGCTAAACAACGGCGCTTTTGAGCGCCATCAATGAGAATCAAGAAGCATCGTTGCAGCAAAGAGTATCCATCCAGAGGAAAGGCCACAGGTCACAAAATATTCCGACAGACGCGGCTTTCTCCAACATAACGCCAGCATAACATTTTCCCCATCTAAATTGGGGCAACGAAAGCCAGCGGAGCATCACTCCGCCCCAATCATGAACAGATTTAGTAAATTAAGTTATTTTTTAAATTTTTATTTATTTTTGGATTAGATTTATTTTTGAATTTCTGAGCCAAAGCACTTTTTTTCGCGTTTTTTTTGGCACAAAGTCAATTTTTTTTTGTACCTATCTTAAAATTTTTTTATTTTTAATTTTTAAACACCCTAGACAGATAAAAAAATATGTACCTTTAACATATGGAGCAACACTGTTCTGCTGGCGAGCTGTTAAAGTCAGCTGATTATGTACCACCTGTTTTGTATGAAATTGGCGCGCAAAATTGTGCGACTTTGATCGTTTGTTGTGGCAAAAGTTTACTAAAGAGCTAAGTGAATAAATATGGAAAACGATTGTCCAGGTATGTAAAACTAAAGTTTACCAATTTTTGTGTCGTTGCTATGTGTTTTTGTCCAATTGTACCGTGTTTTGTTTATGTGTATTTTTAGGACGAGCTTAACAAGTGTAGTTGTGTTTCGTGGATCAGTACTTTTGCATGGCAAAGTGTTGCAAAAAGTTGTAAAGGAGAAACTATTAACAAATGTGTGCACATAAATGAGAAACTAACCCTTTTTGTCCAAATCCACACGTTTTTGAAAAAATCAAAATTTTCTAGTACAATATGTGTTCTGTCGTTCTGAGCTTGTTGACATTTGGAGCAACAACAATCGCTCAGGAGACGCCGTACAACAGCACATATTGAGAGGGATCGCACAAAAACATTTAGATAACGGAACCATAAAGTCGATAAAGGAAAAAGTGAAAGGCTTTGTCAGTTATTTAAATAAACAATTGCCTAAATGTAATTCAACTCTAGAAAGATTTAAGGGAAAGCACGCAAAATGGCCTGTGTTCTTAGCCTCCAAAAGAAAAACGAAAATTTTGGAAAAGTGGCGATTTATTTCTCAACATAATCTCCTTTTAGCTCGATACACTTGACCCAGCGATGCTCCAACTTCTTTAACCCGTCTGAAAAATACGTTTTCTCGAGGTCTGCAAAATAGGCCTCTGTGGCGGCGACGACCTCCTCATTCGACGCAAATTTCTGTCCAGCGAGAGACTTTTTCAAGTTTGGAAACAAAAAGAAGTCACACGGGGCCAAATCTGGAGAATATGGTGGATGGGGTAGCAGTTCGTAGCCCAATTCGACCAATTTGGCCTTGGTTTCACGGTTGCGTTTGTTGTCCGGAGTGAGCAAACGCGGCACCCATCGCGCCGACAGCTTTCTCATGCCCAAAATTTCATGCAGGATATGACCCACGCGGTCTTTTGACATGCGTACTGTCTCAGCTATCTCGCGTATCTTCAATCGGCGATCTGCCAAAACGAGATCGTGGACTTTTTGGACGTTATCCTCCGTGGTAGCCGATTTCGGGGCACCTGGGCGTGGCTCATCAAAAACCGACGTGCGACCACGTTGAAACTCGTTAAACCAATTTTTGACGGTCGCTATCGAAGGAGAAGAGTCACCGTACACAGCATCCAAGCGCTCTTTGATTTCGCTGCGTGATTTCCCTTCCAAAAACAAGAATCGAATAACAGACCGATATTGCTCTTTCTCCATTTTTCTAAAATCCGCGAACACGTATGATGCCAAACGCTGGCAAAACAAAGCTACGAGTCCGATTCGGCTGAAATTTCGACAGTAGCCGTCTACTAGAATGTACTACACGATAGAAAAGTTTTCTTGCGATAGTGGCGCCATCGGGCGGTGAGGCTAAGTATTTATCGGACCACCCTCGCATACCCGGCATATCCGGCCGTACTTAATTCTAAATTAAAACTTAGGCCAAAAGGAATAGAATATTTTGAAAATAAGGCACTTGTATCATTGCAAAATCTTTTGGATCATACATCGTCCCGCATTCTTGAATTGCAACACGAGGTCTTAGAAACACTTCCCAACGTGGTACATTGCAAATTATTCTTCAGCTATATTTATACAAACATAGATTCCAGATCCACAATAGTCCTTCAGTTGACAGTTCACTGTTTGTTACTACAATTGTTCCATTGAAATTGACAAATTTATGTCCTTTATGAAAACAACAATGGATAACCTAATGTAAAATCAAAACCTTTTAATAAAATTGCTCACATCCCAACAATCTAAATAATCGATGTCTTGTCTTCGAATATCCATGTGGAATGCCAATGGCGTTTCACGGCACAAACTTGAAATAACTCAATTTCTCAATGAAAACCAAATAGATGTAATGCTGCTGGCAGAAACGCATCTTACAAGTAAATACAACTTCCAAATAAGAGGTTATACGTCATACTGCACAGATCACCCGGACGGTAAGGCTCACGGAGGAACTGGAATCCTTATCAGGGAACGCATTAAGCACCACTTTCACCAGAGGTTTGCAAAAAAATATTTGCAGGCTACATCTATAAAACTACAAGCAGGCAACGGCAGTATCACTGTAGCCGCTGTCTATTGCCCACCGCGTTTTACGATAACTGAAGAGCAATTCTTGGACTTCTACAATTCACTCGGAGATCGCTTTATAGCAGGAGGAGACTACAACGCCAAGCACACGCACTGGGGATCAAGACTCGTCACCCCAAAGGAAGACAACTGTATAAAGCAATTATAAATTTGAACAACAAACTCGACTATGTCTCCACTGGCAGCCCCACATATTGGCCAGCTGACCCCAGAAAACTCCCGGACTTAATTGACTTCGCTGTGACCAAGAACATCCCAAGAAATTTAGTAAGCGCCAAATCGCTATCGGACTTATCATCGGACCACTCGCCTGTTTTAATATCTCTCCTTCAAAGCCCGAAAGTAATCGACCACCCCCTCAGGCTGACCTCGACTAGAACTAACTGGCTAAATTACAAAAAGTACGTAAGTTCCCACATTGAATTATCACCGCAGTTAAACATAGAGAACGACATCGACTTCTGTGCTGATGCCCTGGAGTCAGTACTCGTGGCAGCAGCCAAAATCTCAACACCAGAAGAGACAATCGTCCGTAGCAACCAATACAAAACTAATCTGCAAATCGAACAACTGGTTCGGGAAAAACGACGTCTACGACGCGCTTGGCAATCCTGCAGATCGCCCCATTCGAAGCAGCTCTATAATGAAGCCACCCGCAGGCTCACCAAAACCCTCAAGCAAGAAGAGGAGCTTGCGCAGCGCCGGTACATCGAGAAACTGTCGCCGACCAGTACAAAGCATCCTTTGTGGAGAGCTCACCCAAATTTAAGCTCTCCGATAGAATCAGTCACTCCGATTAGAAACTCCTCAGGTACTTGGGCCCGCAGTGACGAAGACAGAGCCGAAACACTTGCTTTACACCTACGAAATGTCTTTCAGCCAAACCCTGCAACAAATTCATTTGCACTACCGTCGCCGTCAATTCGAATTGAAACTGAGACGGAGCCAATTCTGTTCCAACCAAACGAAGTTGCAAAAGTCATCAGCGAGCAATTGAAACCAAAAAAGGCCCCAGGCGGTGATCTAATAACTCCCAAAATGCTAATTGAACTCCCAAACTGTGCAGTTGAGGTCGTTTGTAAACTCTTTAACGGGATTACACGACTTGGCTACTTCCCAAAAAAATGGAAAAAATCGGTAATCATAATGATCCCAAAGCCAGGAAAAGATCACACAATACCAGCTTCATACAGACCGATAAGCTTACTCTCGTGTCTGTCAAAACTGCTCGAAAAATGCCTTTTGACGCGCATAGTCCCATATCTGAAAGAGCACAACGTCATCCCGGCACATCAATTTGGCTTTCGAGAAAGCCATGGAACAATAGAGCAAGTCAACAGACTAACAATGGAAATACGGTCTGCATTCGAATATCGGGAATATTGCAGTGCGGTATTCCTTGACGTTGCACAGGCTTTCGATCGAGTCTGGCTTGATGGCCTTATGCACAAAATCAGAACTATTCTACCAGAAAACACTCACAGGATACTTGAATCGTACCTTTTCAACAGAGAATTCGCCGTGAGATGCAACACTACAACATCCGACGATTACACAATAGAGGCTGGAGTTCCCCAAGGTAGCGCACTTGGTCCAACTCTATTTCTCCTCTACACCGCAGATATCCCCACGAACGACCGGCTAACTACCTCCACATTCGCAGACGATACCGCGATCATAAGTCGGTCCAAATGCCCAATTCAGGCAACAGCACTACTAGCTGATCATCTCGTGATAGTGGAGAGGTGGTTATCAGACTGGCGTATAAAAATAAATGCGCAAAAGTGTAAACACATAACGTTTACTCTAAACAGACAAACGTGTCCCCCGCTAACTCTGAATAACACTCCACTTCCACAAGCTGACGATGTAACGTACCTTGGCGTTCATCTAGACAGGAGACTTACATGGCGGAAACATATCGAAGCTAAGAAAATTCATCTAAAACTAAATCCAATAGCCTCCATTGGCTCTTAAACGCTCGCTCCCCCCTCTGCCAGGACTTCAAGGTCCTGCTCTACAATTCAACGCTTAAGCCAGTCTGGACTTACGGCTCCCAGTTGTGGGGAAACGCGAGCAACAGCAACATCGACCTTATCCAGCGAGCACAATCAAAAATCCTGCGAACAATCACTGGGGCACCATGGTATGTTCGGAAGGAAAACATCCACAGAGATCTGGGCATACCACCGGTCAAAAATGAAATATCAAAGCAGAAAGCGGCCTATCATAACAAGCTTACACTGCATCCAAATAACCTCGCAAGGAACCTAACACGGGTTTCGAACAGAACTCGTCTTCATCGAAACTATCTACCAGCCCAGCAATAAATATTAGGGCCCGTTAGTCTAAATTCAGTCTACGTGACTGTAAGTTAAGTTATATTCTTAAGATTTGATACACTTATTGTTAGTCTCATATAGAGAAGATTCAATAAATAAAGCATATATATTAAAAAAAAAAAAAAAATTGACAAATGAAACGCAACAAATTATTTGGCTCAATACGACTCCGCAGTCTGTTAGATTTTGCCGCCCACTGAAGACCCAGACTCGCAACATGCAAATATATTTTTATAAATTCAAAGAAAAAAATATATATGTCGAGTATATTGGTCACATGACACTAATAGATGGTAAAGTCTTAAACATATTGACAGGCACCAACTCTTGTCAGTCTTGCCCAATCTGTGGAGCAAAGCTAAAACAATTGCTCAACATTAAAGACATAAACTCGAAGGCTTTAATGGCTAAGGCACACGCTCTTCAAGTTCGAGTTTGTTTTAAAAATCTCATATAGAATTGAGCTTAAGAAGTGGCATGTCAAGGACAGCGATAAGCCTAAACTAATAGAACGAAAAAGATTTTTACAATTAAAAATAATGAAAGAAATGGGCCTAAATGTGGACAAGCCTCTTTCAAATGGCAGTGGAAACTCCAATGACGGCAACACAGCAAGAAGGGCATTTTCCAATGCAGCTTTACTGTCATCTATTCTTGGTTTTGATTATGATATTTTACAAAGTTTTCATACAATTCTAATAACAATTAACTGCGAGTACGAAATAATCTCGGAAAAGTTTAAAGAATTCTGTGCTAAAGTTTTTGTGGAATATCAGAAAAAATATCCTTGGTATCCGATGTCGCCCACTGTTCACAAAGTCTTAGTACATGGCTACCAAATAATAGACACTTGTTCAGTTCCTGTAGGATGCCTTGGGGAACATGCATCAGACTCCCGAAATAAATTATATAAGAGCGATAGAAGAGGCCACGCTAGAAAATGTAGTCGAGTAGACAATATTACAGACGTTTTCAATAGATCCATGGATAGTTCTGATCCGTTGCTGTCCAGTACATATTTAAAAGATCGACTAAATACAATCAAAAAGAAAACCATACACCAAAAAAATTTACTTGGTAAAATTGACCAACAAAGATAGTTAGGTAGCTATTAAAATAGTCACGTGTATTTTGTTTTTGACAGACAGACAGACAGACAGACAGACAGACAGACAGACAGACAGACAGACAGACAGACAGACAGACAGACAGACAGACAGACAGACAGACAGACAGACAGACAGACAGACAGACAGACAGACAGACAGACAGACAGACAGACAGACAGACAGACAGACAGACAGACAGACAGACAGACAGACAGACAGACAGACAGACAGACAGACAGACAGACAGACAGACAGACAGACAGACAGACAGACAGACAGACAGACAGACAGACAGACAGACAGACAGACAGACAGACAGACAGACAGACAGACAGACAGACAGACAGACAGACAGACAGACAGACAGACAGACAGACAGACAGACAGACAGACAGACAGACAGACAGACAGACAGACAGACAGACAGACAGACAGACAGACAGACAGACAGACAGACAGACAGACAGACAGACAGACAGACAGACAGACAGACAGACAGACAGACAGACAGACAGACAGACAGACAGACAGACAGACAGACAGACAGACAGACAGACAGACAGACAGACAGACAGACAGACTTGGCTACTTCCCAAAAAAATGGAAAAAATCGGTAATCATAATGATCCCAAAGCCAGGAAAAGATCACACAATACCAGCTTCATACAGACCGATAAGCTTACTCTCGTGTCTGTCAAAACTGCTCGAAAAATGCCTTTTGACGCGCATAGTCCCATATCTGAAAGAGCACAACGTCATCCCGGCACATCAATTTGGCTTTCGAGAAAGCCATGGAACAATAGAGCAAGTCAACAGACTAACAATGGAAATACGGTCTGCATTCGAATATCGGGAATATTGCAGTGCGGTATTCCTTGACGTTGCACAGGCTTTCGATCGAGTCTGGCTTGATGGCCTTATGCACAAAATCAGAACTATTCTACCAGAAAACACTCACAGGATACTTGAATCGTACCTTTTCAACAGAGAATTCGCCGTGAGATGCAACACTACAACATCCGACGATTACACAATAGAGGCTGGAGTTCCCCAAGGTAGCGCACTTGGTCCAACTCTATTTCTCCTCTACACCGCAGATATCCCCACGAACGACCGGCTAACTACCTCCACATTCGCAGACGATACCGCGATCATAAGTCGGTCCAAATGCCCAATTCAGGCAACAGCACTACTAGCTGATCATCTCGTGATAGTGGAGAGGTGGTTATCAGACTGGCGTATAAAAATAAATGCGCAAAAGTGTAAACACATAACGTTTACTCTAAACAGACAAACGTGTCCCCCGCTAACTCTGAATAACACTCCACTTCCACAAGCTGACGATGTAACGTACCTTGGCGTTCATCTAGACAGGAGACTTACATGGCGGAAACATATCGAAGCTAAGAAAATTCATCTAAAACTAAATCCAATAGCCTCCATTGGCTCTTAAACGCTCGCTCCCCCCTCTGCCAGGACTTCAAGGTCCTGCTCTACAATTCAACGCTTAAGCCAGTCTGGACTTACGGCTCCCAGTTGTGGGGAAACGCGAGCAACAGCAACATCGACCTTATCCAGCGAGCACAATCAAAAATCCTGCGAACAATCACTGGGGCACCATGGTATGTTCGGAAGGAAAACATCCACAGAGATCTGGGCATACCACCGGTCAAAAATGAAATATCAAAGCAGAAAGCGGCCTATCATAACAAGCTTACACTGCATCCAAATAACCTCGCAAGGAACCTAACACGGGTTTCGAACAGAACTCGTCTTCATCGAAACTATCTACCAGCCCAGCAATAAATATTAGGGCCCGTTAGTCTAAATTCAGTCTACGTGACTGTAAGTTAAGTTATATTCTTAAGATTTGATACACTTATTGTTAGTCTCATATAGAGAAGATTCAATAAATAAAGCATATATATTAAAAAAAAAAAAATTGACAAATGAAACGCAACAAATTATTTGGCTCAATACGACTCCGCAGTCTGTTAGATTTTGCCGCCCACTGAAGACCCAGACTCGCAACATGCAAATATATTTTTATAAATTCAAAGAAAAAAATATATATGTCGAGTATATTGGTCACATGACACTAATAGATGGTAAAGTCTTAAACATATTGACAGGCACCAACTCTTGTCAGTCTTGCCCAATCTGTGGAGCAAAGCTAAAACAATTGCTCAACATTAAAGACATAAACTCGAAGGCTTTAATGGCTAAGGCACACGCTCTTCAAGTTCGAGTTTGTTTTAAAAATCTCATATAGAATTGAGCTTAAGAAGTGGCATGTCAAGGACAGCGATAAGCCTAAACTAATAGAACGAAAAAGATTTTTACAATTAAAAATAATGAAAGAAATGGGCCTAAATGTGGACAAGCCTCTTTCAAATGGCAGTGGAAACTCCAATGACGGCAACACAGCAAGAAGGGCATTTTCCAATGCAGCTTTACTGTCATCTATTCTTGGTTTTGATTATGATATTTTACAAAGTTTTCATACAATTCTAATAACAATTAACTGCGAGTACGAAATAATCTCGGAAAAGTTTAAAGAATTCTGTGCTAAAGTTTTTGTGGAATATCAGAAAAAATATCCTTGGTATCCGATGTCGCCCACTGTTCACAAAGTCTTAGTACATGGCTACCAAATAATAGACACTTGTTCAGTTCCTGTAGGATGCCTTGGGGAACATGCATCAGACTCCCGAAATAAATTATATAAGAGCGATAGAAGAGGCCACGCTAGAAAATGTAGTCGAGTAGACAATATTACAGACGTTTTCAATAGATCCATGGAAAGTTCTGATCCGTTGCTGTCCAGTACATATTTAAAAGATCGACTAAATACAATCAAAAAGAAAACCATACACCAAAAAAAATTTACTTGGTAAAATTGACCAACAAAGATAGTTAGGTAGCTATTAAAATAGTCACGTGTATTTTGTTTTTGACAGACAGACAGACAGACAGACAGACAGACAGACAGACAGACAGACAGACAGACAGACAGACAGACAGACAGACAGACAGACAGACAGACAGACAGACAGACAGACAGACAGACAGACAGACAGACAGACAGACAGACAGACAGACAGACAGACAGACAGACAGACAGACAGACAGACAGACAGACAGACAGACAGACAGACAGACAGACAGACAGACAGACAGACAGACAGACAGACAGACGGGCGGGCGGGCGGGCGGGCGGGCGGGCGGGCGGGCGGGCGGGCGGGCGGGCGGGCGGGCGGGCGGGCGGGCGGGCGGGCGGGCGGGCGGGCGGGCGGGCGGGCGGGCGGGCGGGCGGGCGGGCGGGCGGGCGGGCGGGCGGGCGGGCGGGCGGGCGGGCGGGCGGGCGGGCGGGCGGGCGGGCGGGCGGGCGGGCGGGCGGGCGGGCGGGCGGGCGGGCGGGCGGGCGGGCGGGCGGGCGGGCGGGCGGGCGGGCGGGCGGGCGGGCGGGCGGGCGGGCGGGCGGGCGGGCGGGCGGGCGGGCGGGCGGGCGGGCGGGCGGGCGGGCGGGCGGGCGGGCGGGCGGGCGGGCGGGCGGGCGGGCGGGCGGGCGGGCGGGCGGGCGGGCGGGCGGGCGGGCGGGCGGGCGGGCGGGCGGGCGGGCGGGCGGGCGGGCGGGCGGGCGGGCGGGCGGGCGGGCGGGCGGGCGGGCGGGCGGGCGGGCGGGCGGGCGGGCGGGCGGGCGGGCGGGCGGGCGGGCGGGCGGGCGGGCGGGCGGGCGGGCGGGCGGGCGGGCGGGCAGGCGGGCGGGCGGGCGGGCGGGCGGGCGGGCGGGCGGGCGGGCGGGCGGGCGGGCGGGCGGGCGGGCGGGCGGGCGGGCGGGCGGGCGGGCGGGCGGGCGGGCGGGCGGGCGGGCGGGCGGGCAGGCAGCGGGCGGGCGGGCGGGCGGGCGGGCGGGCGGGCGGGCGGGCAGGCGGGCGGGCGGGCGGGCGGGCGGGCGGGCGGGCGGGCGGGCGGGCGGGCGGGCGGGCGGGCGGGCGGGCGGGCGGGCGGGCGGGCGGGCGGGCGGGCGGGCGGGCGGGCGGGCGGGCGGGCGGGCGGGCGGGCGGGCGGGCGGGCGGGCGGGCGGGCGGGCGGGCGGGCGGGCGGGCGGGCGGGCGGGCGGGCGGGCGGGCGGGCGGGCGGGCGGGCGGGCGGGCGGGCGGGCGGGCGGGCGGGCGGGCGGGCGGGCGGGCGGGCGGGCGGGCGGGCGGGCGGGCGGGCGGGCGGGCGGGCGGGCGGGCGGGCGGGCGGGCGGGCGGGCGGGCGGGCGGGCAGGGCGGGCGGGCGGGCGGGCGGGCGGGCGGGCGGGCGGGGCGGGCAGGCGGGCGGGCGGGCGGGCGGGCGGGCAGGCGGGCGGGCGGGCAGGCAGGCAGGCAGGCAGGCAGGCAGGCGGGCAGACAGACAGACAGACAGAGCAGGCAGACAGGCAGGCAGACAGACAGACAGACAGACAGACAGACAGACAGACAGACAGACAGACAGACAGACAGACAGACAGACAGACAGACAGACAGACAGACAGACAGACAGACAGACAGACAGACAGACAGACAGACAGACA